>PVJC01015118.1:0-35484 GCA_004026665.1 Murina feae
GAGGGTTAGTTCATAAATGAATACCAAGCCAGCGGCACGGATCCAAAGTTTGTTTAACAATCCTAACCTCCTGGGCCTGTAAAGATCCAACTGAAACCATCGGAGAGGCCCTCCCAGGAGATGCTGGCACTTCTGCTGCTGATGGGAGCAGAAGCGCCAGAGAGGGGCTTTGTCTTTTTACTTTTTTTTTTTTTAACTTGCAACATTTCAACACTCTTCGCTTCATGTGCAGATGGGGGAGCGGAGGGGAAAGAAAAGGCATGTGAGGAAAACATGGTTGAACTTTTCTTAACCTAAAAGTTATTGCAGCTTTTACATGAGATTTCAAGCCAGAACATCCCTGGTGGAGCCAAGAGCCCCAGCCGAGGAAACTTCCCCGTCTCAGGGTGTCCTCCCCTAGGCGCCCCTAGAATAAGGGGCCACTTCAAGTCAGGTCCAGACCAGCTGACCATGTCACTCAGCTTTGGTCTTAGCACTCACGACCCTCAACTTCAGGAGTGTAGCAGGAACAGAAATCAGATGCTTTATCCAGCAAGACCAGTGTTCTGTTGTTCGTTTTTGTTGTTAAATTGTTTATTGATTTCAGAGAGGAAGGGAGAGGGAGAGGGAGAGGGAGAGAGAGAGAGAGAGAGAGAGAGAGAGAGAGAGAGAGAGAGAGATGATGAAAGAGAATGATTGATCGGCTGCCTCCCACATGCCCAACAATGGGCATTGAGCCTGCAACCCGGGCATGTGCCTTTGACCGGAATCGAACCATGACCTCCTGTTTCATAGGTTGATGTTCAACCACTGAGCCACGCGGGCTGGGCTGGAACAGTGTATTTTGTACTAGTTCTTTCTAAGGAGAGGTTGTGTGGGGCGGATGGATTGTAAAAATAGCCACGACCCTCATCCTACAGAGATGGGAATAGACTTATGGGTGCCGAGGGTTAGGGGCAGGGCTGGGAGGAACACAAGGAATGGTGCTGATGAGTGTGGAATTTCTCTCCGGGGTTAAGAAAATATTTTAAAATTGACTGTGGTGATGATTGCACAACTCTGCAAATATAGCAAAAGCCACTAAATTGTACCCTTGAAATGGGTGGATTGTGTGGTGTGTGAATTATATCTCAATAAAGCTGTCATATGGAGAAAACCACAATCCTGTACTTGTCTCTGGATCCATGGCCTTCACAATGGGACTTTGCAGCTCTTCCCATCAAGCAAATGGGTCTACTTCACCCCCTCCCACCCCCCACCCCGTTGACTCTGGGCCACCTCGTGACCCCATTTGGCCTGTAGAACAGGCCGAATATGACAGAACGCAGGTTCTGAGCCTTCGTTCCCTGGAGACCTTGTAAGTTTCTGCTCGCTTCCTTTGCTGTCCTCACTGTGCAAGCTGGCCTGGGCCGGCGTCCTGGAAGGAGAGAGAACTGTGTGGCAAGGCTGAGTCAGCCAGGGAAGCCAGCGGCCTACCTGCCAGCCGCCTGCAGGTGCTTGAGCGAGCCCCACTGAGATGTGCCAAGCCCAGGTCAGGGAAGCTGAGCAGCTACAGCACTGTAGACACATGAGGCAGAAGATGTTGTTATTTTATGCTAAGTGTTGGGGATATTTGTTCCACGGCAATGCCTGGCTGAGACATATGGCAATCGTTCTGAGATGACAGAAGCATAGAAAGGGAGTTGGAAAAAAAAAAAAAGGTTGCATGGATCCCCTATGAGGCCAACGATTTCCCTCAGAGTTAGTCTAGGAGCAGGGCATTCCAACTCTTTCATTTCTTTTTCTGCTAAACCTTCCTGAACTAGCGATGAAACTTACACTCGGTTAGGTGAGAGCTGGCGATCATCAGACGTTTGTCCTCAGGTGGCGTAAGCATCACATTCACAATTCAGGACCTTCCAGGGAGGAAAGTCCTGGGCTGGTGGGAGCACCCTGCCTTCTCAGTCACCTGAGGGGGCTATGGGACAGCTTCGCCACCCGAGGGGGGGCCCACTGTTATTTGTCCCACGTGAGTCAACACTTGCAGTGTCCACATGCGGCTGGCACAGCCCACTCTTGGACACGGGGGTGGGGGGGTGGCTGGAATAGACATAAATAAGGTTCAGGAACCTGCCACAGGAAATGTTTTATGAAAATCCTCTCCCGGTAAGTGCCCTGAGGGGGAGGGGGCGGGGGAGAGCCCTCAATCCTGGCAGGAGCAGGACCCTGACACTGACTTCGGTGAAGGGGAGGCACGCCTCTAGGAGCTGAATGAAGTTCACGTTTTTAAGTGCTGCGAGGAGTGAGGTGGGGATGACTGGAACTAAGATCCAGAGACGGATGGAACAGGACACCCACATGCGTGTGAAAACGCCCCGTGCCAGCGCTGCCCAGGGGGACCTTCTGCGTTGTTGGCATGGCAGTGAGCATCAGGAATGTGGCTGGTGTGCCCGAGGAATCCAATTTTAAATTTAATGAACTTTTAACTAATTTAAACTTAAATAGCCACAGGGGACCAGTGCCTAGCCTATGGGGCAACACAGCTCTGTATAAACTACAGATGCACGTGTGTGTGCGCGTGCCTGCGTGTATGTTTTATTTGCTACAACAAATATCATAGAGCTATTTATTTTCAGAGAAATACTGGGTTGTCCCTTAGTCGTAAGTAACCTCCATACCCCCAACCACCCAAATTTCTTCCGGCTGTAGAGGTACGCTCCCTCCTGTCCAGGGAGACCTGGCACCTACGTGCTCACCCAATACGTGTCTTCATTGAATGCCCGCTGGGTACAGGGTGCCCTGGGTGTCAAAACACAATCAAAACAAGAGAAATGGCGGTGCAGCTTCTTTGACAGAGCCCGGCTGTTCAAAGCTCAGGGAAGTAAATGCAAGGTGCCTTTGATAACATTTCGGAATGAAATGGTTTAAATTAGAAGATGGTGAATTTACAACGACCAGTAAAGAAGGGTTGGCGAGTTTGATTTCTATTGTCGCTGAAGATGGTGTAATTGTGGACTAATAAGCAAAATTATTAAAGCGTTTATGAGCTTTCATTCCCACAGCCCACTGAGAAAAGGTCAACAAGATTCCCTCCTACAACTCACTGACGAATTTGAATTTAAAATGAACCTCACTCTACGAGGAAAAAAAAAAAAGGTAAAATCAGAAAGACAGAAACCAATCGGAAAGAAAAGGGGGGGAAAGAAAACCCCTTAATTTATGTTGACTTCGTTATTCTCTAGATTAAAAGCTGCTCAGCATAAAATGAGGACTTTGAGCTCCAACTTTTAAGGAATTCACATATTTGCATCAATTTTTAAAAAGCTTTTTATAACTAATGAACTCGGATGTCTTTGGGCATGGCATGAAATCCATGTGTACAGTCTTTAATTAAGAATGCAGCCTCGGCAATTAAAATTAAGGGTAGGGACCTCAGCTGATGTCCTGGGAGAGCCCCAGTCAAAAAAATTATGCTAATGCTGTGTGTCCTGAGAGCCTCTCTGAGCACTGCTTGGGAGGGGAGGACCTGCCCCGCCATGTGCGTTTAAAGCTGACAATTAGGGACAATTGTGATGTGCGGGGCTGGCACTCGTCTGCCTGGCACTTGCTAGGGGCCTGGGAACCTGCACCAGGGCCTCCCCAAACCAAGCTTAGAGCGTGCCGAGCAGGTCGAACACACAGTCCGTAATGCAAGCTCGCAGTGTCTACAGGGGCAGGGGCATCCTAATGAGGGTTTTAATATTTAAAGTTGCCAGTGCCATCACTGAGAATAGGAAGATGCTTTCATGCCGAATTGATTGAAAGCGCATCGGGAACAATGAACGGCAGGCCATGTGCAAACACACACCCGCTCCTCCTCTCCTAAAAGGAAGCATGAACAAGTGTGGGGGGAAGTCCTGCAAGGTGTCCTCTGAGGAGCCTGGAGCTCGGGGGCTGAAACCCAGGGCCCGCGGGTCCCCTGGGCGATCAGCCACCAGCCTCGTGACTAAAATAGGTCTTCACATCTGGCAGGGCCACGGCCCAGGTGAGAGGCCGAGTCCCATGCCCTTTCCCCACACACTTAGGGCCCAGCTCCACACGCACTGTGTGGGCAGCTGCCTCCTGCCACAGCTGCACCAGGTCCTCACCAAAACCTTCTTGGCTCCCTCCTCCCAGTTGGGCCCCTCACCAAGCAGCACTCCTGGTGTTTGTATTTAGAACCTGCGTGGGCCTGCCTCTCCAGGCAGCCCACACCCCGAGGAAGGCTCGCTGAGACCCCGGTGTTGGCCGGGAATTCCATCCCCTCCCAGGCAGTCTCAGAGCCTTTGCTGATTGTCAGTGTGGACAGCTCACAATCCCCCCAACCCTCACCCCGTGTCCTGCAAAACACCAGGAAGCACCTGTAGTCTCCCCCCGCCATCCTAAGAGCACCCAAGTACAGCAGGATGGATGGGCTCCCCAAAGGAGGACTAGGTGAGCGTGGAGGGACCCTGGCATCTGAAATGAATGCACCTCCACTGCCTTCTCCACCACACTAACCAGCCTCCCTTTTATCACCAGAATGGCCCTTTCTTCTTATTATTAACTAGGGGCCTGGTGCACGAAATTCGTGCACTGGGGGAGGGGGTCCTCAGTCCAGCCTGTCCTCTCTCACATATTGGGAGCCCTCATGGAGTGTCCTACTGATGGCTTAGGCCCGCTCCCTGATCCCCTTGGGGAGTGGGCCTAAGTCACAATCTGGTCTCCCTTTGTGGGAGGCGACCAGGCTAATCAGGGGAAGCAACCAGCCCCATCACCGCTGCTACAGCCACTGCCAATCACCACAGCCACCAAGGTGTTTTCATCAACAGAGACTCCAGTCTCTTCACCATGAAAAAATGACAACGTTCTTTAGGCATTTTCAAGATGTGTCTTTCATAGGATATGACATTTCTTTCTTTCTTTTTTATCTTCACCTGAGGATATGTTTCTATTGATTTTTAGAGAATGTAGAAGAGAAGGGAAAAACAGAGAGAAACATCAAAGTGAGAGGAACACTTTGATTGGTTGCCGCCTGCATATGCCCTGACCTGGGCCCCTGCCAGGGAGGAGCCTACAACCTAGTAAGTACATGCCCTTGGTCAGAATTGAACTCATTGTAGTCAGCAGGCTGAGGCATTATGCACTGAGCCAAACCAGCTAGGGCAGGATGTGACATTTCTTAGCCCTCCAGCAGTGGACCTTCATTTTCTTTCTCCAGGAGTGTGGTGAAAAAAACCCTACATCACCTTTAGGGATTCTTATTACCCAAGTTACTAAGAATATTACCAGTGGCATACAGGGAGCTTAGCCAATGAGCGGTAAGAAAAGGTGTTTCCTCTGTAGTTCGCTCCGATCACTGGCTCCACCCCTGTCCCTCCAATCTCAGCTCTACATCCGCCCAGGCCTGTAACTTCTGGCTGAGGATACAGGACTAGGCAGAGGACCCCCAAGCCCCTCCGATCGCCGGCTTCACAGAGCCCAGGCCTCTGCGATTAGCAGCTCTGATCCTGCCCCCTACCATCACTGGTTCTGCCCTTGCCCCACTAGCAGCCTCTGGCCAAGGCTACAGGCCTGGGCAGGGGACCCCCCCAGACCCCTGTTTTGCCAGCTCCACCAGTGCCCAGACCCCTGTGATCGCAGGCTCCTCCCCTGCCCTCCGATTGATGGCTCTGCAGAGCCCAGGCCCCTGCGATCTCCAACCTTGCCCCTGCCTATGCCTGAGGCCTCTGGCCCAGGCCTTATGCTTGGGTAGGGCACCCTCATACTCCTACGATCACTGGCTCTGCCCCTGCCCCCTCTGATCACTGCCACCCTTGCCCATGCCTGAGGTCTCAAGTGAATGCCTCTGGCCTGGGCAGGGGACCCCAACCCCCTCTGATCTCCTGTTCTGCCCCTTGGGACCCCTCCCTCCCCTGCCACCTACATGGCTAATAGGCCTGACCACTTCAGTGGTGGGGCTGAGCCGGACTGGGCGCTGCCATCTTGTGGCTATGGGGGTGGCCATATTTGTCATGGAGGCCTAATTTGAATATTACTCTTTTATTAGAAAGAATACATTTTGTATCTTAGGAAGCTTTAGATTTACAGAAAAGTTACTGGAGTTTCCACACCTGCCTCAGTGTGCCCCCTGCACCCCAGTGTCCCTGTTCCTTACACAAATATGGCGCATTTGTTAGAGAGGATGAGCCAATATGGACACGTTATGATGAGCTAATCTGTGGCTTGCATTAGGGCCCCTCGGGGTGGTGTGTACGCTCCAGGGCTGTGGACAAATGTATATGACATGTACCCACCATTCCCACACCATACTGAGTAGTTTCCCTGCCTTAACAATTCTCTGTGCTCTGCCTAGCCACCCTTCCCTACCCTGAAGCCAGGAAGAGCATGCTATTCCTTGTGTAAAATTATTAGATACTTAATTAATTGAAAGAATTAATTTCATCCACAACATTACAGAAGAGCAATCACACCCTGGAAATATATTTTCTACCCAAACAGCAATTGCGCCTTAAGCATATAAAGAGCTTGCACATGTTCTTTTATTCTTTTAACTGGTGCTTGCTATGTGCCTACTAATATGTAATATGCCAGGATATTAATGCCCAAGCCTTAAGATGCTAATATCATATTTGTTGTCTCAGAAAGTCTACATCACTATCAACACATAGAAAGAGAAACACACACACACACACACACACACACACACACTCATTCTAGAGGCTCGGTGCACAGATTCGTGCACAGGGGTGTCCCTTGGCCTGGCCAGTGGTTGAGGCCTATTCAGGATGGGGTGGGGGGGCCAGCAGTGGGGAGTGTGTGGCTGCAGGAGGTTGGCTATGGGAGCACCCTGACCACTAGGGGGCAGCTCCTGCATTGAGCATCTGCCTCCTGGTGATCAGTGCACATCATAGCAACTGGTCCACCAGTCATTCCAGTCATTCAGTGGTAAAGGTTGCTTAGGCTTTTATATACATAGACAAGTTGCTTTCCAGAAAAACCATACTAATTTAAGTGTCTACGAAAGGTATCTTCTAGAAAGTTAGATAGTTCATCTAACTTTTCAAGTTTATTGACATTTAGTTCAGAATATTTTGTGTCTGGAGATAAACTTCCCTCCTATTCTTAATACCTTTAGTTTTTGCAGTTTCTTTTTCTTGTTCATTCCTATTACAATGTGTGTTGTTTCTATGTAAAGAACTCCCTCCACAACTCCCTAATTATTGTAGTTACTTTGGCTCTTAATATTACAATTCTTATCTTCTATTTAACTTTATTTATTTCAATAAACATTTTTCTTAATAAATGTATTTGAGGCTATAAATTTACCCCCAAGTACCACTTTAGATACACCCCAAAAGCATTTGTATGTCCTAGTGTCATGGTTCCTCATTCCAAGTGTTTTACAATTTTCGTTGCTGCACTACGATTTCGTCTTTAACTGGTTTGTTTATTAAATCTTTTAATTTTCAAAATATACTTGGTTATTGATTTTCAATTAAATTGATTGAAATATCTTTTTTATGGATTATTTTGTCATCAGAATATACACTCTCTTTTTACCTTCAACTTTTATATTTTCTACGTTGATATTACTAGGACACTTTTCCTTCAGTTAGTATTCCATGGGCTAAGCTTTTCTGTTCCTTTGTCGAAAACATTTTTGATTGACTTATGATAAAATTTATTTATGCTAAATAACTCTGGTTGTCTTCCTGGTTTTAATCTATTACTTTCTTTGTAAAAAGAAACATATGTAGACTTATGACCATTTTACTTCTTGGGTCCTCTTCACCAACATTTATCTTTATGTATTTTTTTCCTTTCTGTGTTTTTTTTGTTTTTGTTTGTTTTTTAGGAATTTAAGTTTTTTCCTACGTCCTTGACATTTTCCTCTGTTGGTTTGGGAGTTATAGATTGTATTGTTATCACTGTGGTTACTGGGAACTGCTTAAATTTTGCTTAAAAATCCCACAAACATAATGCGTTAGAGGTACTCCGTGTCTCCCTCTGTCTCCTGAGCAAAACAGACAGAGGCGCCCACATTCGGGCAACCCAAGGACCGAGTCTGCCCCTCCCCCAGCTCCCTCCTTAGGCCTGTCTAAGCCTCAGTTCACTTCACAAAGCACATGTAATTAATTATGATTTCCCGGAGTCAATAATTAATTACATTTACTAATGTATTTTATCAATATCTCTTGCCCCCACCTCTCCCCCAGGGCTTGCTTCATCGGTGAGGAAGTGAGACTGCCAGCATCTATTACAGTGAGGCCTCTGAGCGGCACACAGGGAGCCTTTATCTGCCTGAAAATGCCATTTTCCTTTGCTCTTGAAAGAGTTACCTGAGGAAGAAGTCGAGGCCGACTTTGGGATGGCCCTCCGCCATGGTCTGGCATCCTTGCTCTGGGGAAGTCCCTCCTTCTGGCCCTTTTTTCCCCACGGCGACTTCCTCCTCTTCTAAGTTTTCCTTTCCTTTATAATTTCTTATCTTCTGAAAATATAAGCTGTCCCCCCAAAATACATACACAGTTAACAACTGACAGCTGTGAAAGGAAAAGGAAGTGTATTTTAATAAGTACCGCCTTCCTAATGATCCCAGGTGTGGCTACATCTCTGAGGACACCCTGTAGGTGAGGATTCTAAACAGAGTGATATTTAAAGTCTTTCTCACCTGATTCTGCATTTCTTACTTCCTCTGAAGGGAACATGTTCTCGCGGTCATGGCCTTGTGGTTGACTTCCCTGCACGAGGCTTTTGCATGCGCCTCTGGGAACCTCATGCTCATGGCAACGTCAGGCTGAAAGGTGGGCCTGCACTTAGGGGCCAGCAGGGGCTCCGTGATGTCAGCAATCACTGGCGTTGTTAGCATGAGACCAGGCAAGAGTGGGTGGAAGAGAGGAAGGGGAAGAGGGAGAAGAGGGAATGGAGAGAAAACTCCAGAAGTCTGTCTGTAGAGGGCAGGCTAGGAAGTTAGAGAGGAAACAGGCCAGCCTGGTCCATGGGACCCCGCCGAAGCTCTCCCCACGCCCCGCGGCTGCTGCCAACACTGACCCGCCTGGAGGGGAGAAATAACCGGGTCACAGGTGTGGCTGGGCGATGGGGCTTCCAGGTGCAGTGGAAACGGAGGTCGCGGCCCAGCGAGAGACTGCATGTTCTCTGATGTTCTGAGCGCTCGTACTGTTGGACACGGAGTATAATACACGGACACCGTCCAGAGTGCTTCTCGTTGGTCAGACGCGAGCAGGAGCTGAGCTGAGGCGGCTCTGGCCCTCTGATGCTTGGCACACCTCTCGGAGGTAAGCCACGTGTCGAGGGAGCAGGAACTGCTTGCAGTGCCGCCGGGCCGGCTGGCACCCGGCAGCCTGTGCCGCCCAGCTGGGCAGCAGCAGGAGGGCAGGACCGTGGGCCCCTGTGCCTTGGTGATGGAAGCCCTGGACACGAGGACAAAGGAATACAAATTAGTGGCCGAGTAAGAGTGGTTCTGGCGCTCTCGGGGCTCCTGTGGGCATCTGCGCGCAGGAGGAGGCCTGCACCCGTGGAGCCTCCATGAGCGGTCACAGCGCTCCGCTGGGGCTTGCGCCTCGCCCAGAGGCCCAGAGGCGGCCAGAGCAGAGCGCACCGCAGCCAGAAACACAGGTAAACTGTAAATCAAAAGCACGCAACATGGGAACGAGGAGAAATGCACTTTGGCTGTAAGACGAGACATCTGTTGGGCTCCATGTCGTATAATTAACAACTGGAACCAAGTGGGAGAGAGGGATGGTCGGGGCCCCCGTGGGAGCATGCGTCAGGCTGACCTCACGAGCCTTTGGGAAGAAATTGACAGAACCACCCGAGACCAGCGGGAAATAAAACCCGTGCCTGTGGGAGGTGATGTTCGCTGTTCAAAGCTGTCCACTGCATCTAAGATGAACGAGAAAGTCTGGGCTTCGTCGCTTCTAAAGGGCTGCGGATCCTTTCTCCATCCTCACCTCTGGCCAGGAGCTGCCTCCAACACGAAGCGACCGTGCGGTGCTTTGAATAAACCTTGCCTCCTTCCATGCGGCCTCTCAGCCTCGCTATGACTTCAACAGACACCAGGCCAACTCCTAGACGTCACTCACAGCTGGTACAATGCCACTCTGACACCCACCCAGCCTTCCTCAGTGATCGACATGGTCCGGGGCATAATTTCGCCTGCTGCATTGAACAGGGCAGTTTCTTTATGCCCCTGTCTCAGTGTCTCAATGCCCAAAAGGGTGCTTGGCATAGAGGAAACATCAGTCACTATCCACTGAATGAATGAATGAAAGAATGAATGAGTGAATGAATGAATATGGGATTTTTAGTCCAGATGCCTTACCACGGGGAACAAAGCCACACTGAGTTGGTCTCCGTTAGCAGCTTTGGCTCATCTGCCACAATTCTCCCATCTCTCGCGCACGTGCCCAGCAGCTGAAGGAGAGGGTCATTCCCTCCGACGTGTTCTCCCTCCTCAGTAATCTCCGCTGCAATCTTGGCTTTGATTTCCGCCTCTTCTTGGACGGGTCTCAAAGGCGCATCTCCAGGCCGACTGCTCCTCCAAGTTCCACATCTGTCTAGCCAGCTGCCGGTGCAGAGCTCTCGTTGGTACCGACAAGCCCGTGTGCCTCACCCCTGAACTGTCCTCCTGCCGTTCCCTTTCTCCGTAAACGGGGCCACCATCTGTTCCTGGGAGCAAGTCGGAACAGGACGCGCTCTGAGCCCCTTTCCCCGAGTCCCCTCTCTCCCATCTCCAATCCATCACCGACTCGGGGAGGATGTGCCTCTCATTTATTCTTCCCCCGGATATTTATTAAGCTCCAATCATATGCCATGCTGTCCTCTGGGCTTTGGGGATTCCGTGGTGAATAAGGCAAGCAACCCTCTCGTGTCCTGGAGTTCAGCACAGGCACACGAGTAGGTGGTGATAAATACGACGAATATAGTGAAATATAATGGCAATTGGGGGTAAAAATGCTAATTTTCCACCAAATATCCACTCTTTTTTTCTTCTTTATTTATGAAAAATCTTCATTATATTTAGGGTCATAGTGTGCTTAGCCAGGGACACAGCAACAAAATAAAATTTAAAAAAGACTCTATTTCCAGTCGCCCTTATGGTCCATATGTACACCAAAAGTTTCCAGGTTCAATTCCAGGCCAGGGCACAAACCCAGGTTGCAGATTTGATTCCTAGTTGGGGCTCAAATGGGAGCCAACTGATCATGGATTCTCTCACATTGATTTCTCTCTCTCTCTCTCTCTCCTCTCTCTCTAAATATCAATAAAAAACTCACCTACAAGTTGGTGAGCTGGGGTACCCGAGTCTCTGGTTCATAACCTCATGTCCCTCACAAGCAGAGTCTGCAGACTGGGTATTTTGCATGTGTTTGGTCATTGGCGTGGAGGACTATTTTTGTCTCATATTATAATCCCAGAAGCCAGCACTATGTCCCCACGCCCAGAACATTCCTCATATTAATGGATGAACAGATAAAGGGATGCTCTGGTTCTTCTTCAAAGGTGACTCCTTTTCCCTTCCACTTCTTTCTCCTTCTGGGAATCTGGAACTCACCCTTTATGAGCTAGAGAATCAACAGATGGCGTTTCAACAAGTCAAATGACACAGTGTAGGCGCACCATCAGTGCGGGGTCAACAGGATCAAACACAGCCTCCACTGGCAGCCACAGCCCTGGCGTTGAGTCCCCTTTCTCTGGTCACAATCAGATCTTTCAGCTTTTGCGTTTCTGCTATTCCTGGTCTCTGGACATATGTGTAGACCCTATGGACATCAAGAAATGTTTACAGAAACATACTGTTCCCCTCTTCCCTGGGCTGTGATCACTTCCCAGAGTCGAATGCATGCTTTCTAAGCGTGGCCCCATGTCATGGTTTCCAGCAAAGCGAACTCGCGTGAACATGCTTGACAGCCATTGGCGTGGATGCATTTTATCAAAAAGTAGACTCAGCTGGGATATTCTGAGTCTCCCCACAGCTGGGAGGGGCCCCAGACACAAGCTCAGGGGTGTTGACCAGGAATCTGGCCCTGGCCTCTGTGTGTTGATCCCCCTATGGTCCTCTTTCCATGAGTTACGTATTTTTAAGGAATGTAATGACTAACATATGGCAATTCTAGGTGTTTACACAAAAAGCTCTATCTTTGTAAGATCTCCCTGGAAGATAATGACTTTTTTCATCTCTCCGTGAGCTCAATCCTCTGTTCATTATGTAAAGAATTAAATTACGGGTTTATCTGAAAACATACTTTTCCCCAACGGTATCCATTCTCCAATTAGACACAAACCTTTTAAAATAATCCTGGCGCGGCGCGTGTAGGGCAGAGCAGTTGTGAAATCCTAACACACTGCGGCTTCTCTAATTTCTCTTGACTTGGGATGAGTACCTTTCACGCTACAGAAATCCGTGTAGCAGAATTCAGAGCGGGGGGCGGCGGAGCAGCCCAGCCACCTGGCGGAACAGCCTCGCTTGGCCTGCGGGTGCCATGGAGACTTGGGCTGCCATCTTGAGCCCACCCGTGTCCCGGCTGCCGGTGCCAGTTTGAACGGCTCACTCCTGTTTCCCAATGAGTTCTGACTAAACGCCATCAACCATATGACAGGGTCTAACAAATATCAGCACTCTGCCAGGTTCAATAAACACCCTTTTCAGGGTAATGGTCCTTAATGAGGACACCAGCCATCAGTTAGGTGGGGAACACACTGTAATTATTACTGGGCAAAGATGTCTGGAAGGAGACCTGCAAGTATAAGGATTGGGAAAACCTTGGGGGAGGGGAGCGCGTACAAAATAAAAAAAAAATCGCCTGGGCTCTCAACTTTGTGCTGATGGGAGAGAAAAAATAACTCAAGGTTTAGGGATTATCTCCAAAACAGTGTCAACAATTTATCAAGGGACCTAGGGGTTAACTAGTCATTCGTGTGATCCATGACACATGTTATGTGTCTATAATTAAGTCAATGAGAGACCAGGAAGCTTGCTTGATGGAGCACTTGGCTAAATTGGACCATTACATGAGCGAGGAGCACCTTCCATCAAAATAATCCTTTAGGGTCTGCCATGGGTGTCATGGATGTTTCCATCATAGCAGCGGAGACAGCCTTTGCCCCAAGGAGCTCACTGCATTACAGCTGTTTGTGTATGGCTCGTCTCCCCAATTACCAGACCGAGAGTATTAGACACCACCTCAAAGGCGCAGCAAAATGGCCTACCTCAGCTTGGAGGAGGGTAAGACCACTTTTGGGTGGGAGGGGCAGGAGCGGTTCCTCGGACGAGCTTACATTGCATTTCATTTATTCATGGGACGCTAATTTGTTGAGCGTGAGCTCTGTCCCGGCTGGCCCTGGAGATTCAGAGGTGACGGAGGTAGGGCCCTGCCTGGATGGTGACAAAGTGGAGTGTGGGAGACTTAATAGACAGGTCCTGAAGGCGCCGAGGGTTTTGACAGGTCCGTGCGGGTGGGGAAAGGCGGTTCTATAAATTGACACAGGCTGAGTGACTGGGTTGAGCCTGAGTCAATTTATAGGGGATTGTCAGTGTTGAAAAAGGAACTTAACTTTTATTGAACACCTACTGTGCGCCAAGCATTACCTATTTCCCTCGCTAATGCTCACAATAACCCTCTGAGGTAGAAACTCTTCTCAGCATATTTTTGTAGAGGCCCAAAGAGATACTTAGGGAACGTAACTCATGCAAATTCACAGGCTGGTGAGGGGCTGGTGGGCATCCATTGCCTGACCTTCCTCCTCCCTCCACAAGCTGCCTAGGATGTAGAGTCTATAGGAGGAAGAAGTCCAGCTGGCCAGAAGGATATGAGGCTGGACTACTGGAGCCTTGAATGGCAGCTAAGGAAACAGTTCTCTGTGGTTAGGAACTGAAGTCCAATCAGGTGAGTTATGTGCTTGGTAGAAAGATTAATCAGGCAGAACAAGTAATGGCGATGGATGGGGAGGGAGTGAAGGATGGGAGCAGTTGAGGAGGTGGATGAGGGATCCTTGAAGTGGTCCCAGGCTCAGGGCTGCATGGCTGGGAGTTTGGGAGGAGGCCCTGGTGTGGGGACATGGTGGGGCCCGTGTGGATGGAAGGCGTTGCTTCTGGGATCTTTCTTTTCCGTAGATAAATCCAGGGCGGCCTCTTGAGTTAGGAGAGTGACTGGGTCCCCCTCACCTGCCTTCAAATCGGTTGTTTCTAACTCGAGTCTGAACAGATAGGAAGCCAACAACAGAGATCAGAAAACAAAAGTGTGCCTTTGACAATGAACAGGGCAAAACCATTTGGGGCAGGAGTCGGGAAGGGAGCTCATGCCACTGTGGAGGCCGCCAAATTACAAAGCTCGTGCTGCTGTGGGGACCCCCCAGGACCTGGCACAGGGCCCAGGCACTGAGAGCCCTCACAGTTGAGACCGAGCTGGGCAGCAAACGTCCCTCTGGTTGTGGGCGTGGGCCTACAGAAGCTTCTAGAGTGGGGCCAAGGAGGCTGCCCTAGCTGCAATCTGGATCAAGCCTTTCTAGAAACTCCTTGGGGAATGATGACTCCAGCAGCATCCACAGGAACTGCTCCTGAGCCTGTGTTTGAACTGCCCACAGCACAGCAACAGGCTGGCTTCCCTCCCTCCCGCCCTGAGTGTCCCTGAGCCTCCTTCCAGCACGGGGCCCACGCAGGAGATGGCTGCTCATTTTAACATTCGCCAAAGCCAAGCATAACCAGGGAAACAGATCTGCTCTAAGCAATACGCTGTGTCATGGATTCCAGACTCCCGTGGGAAGCACAGACGGGTCCTTGGAATACCGAGGGTGAGGGCAAACCAGAGCTGACCACACGGAGTCGCTGCCCGGTGGAGGCTGCACAACCTCGCCTGAGCCCTGAGCTCCGCCTGGACCTGGGCTGGTGCACCTGATACCTCTGCAGACATCAGTGCATAGCCCACTGCTCTGTGCAGCGTGAGACAGAAACACTGAGTTTAATCTCGATCTTTTCCTAAACACACATTTTAAATAAGGGTGAACATTCACAATAGAGTTTTGCAAACACAAAGCAAGGCTATTGGTCATCGGGCCCACAACCTTTCCAGTGTTGGTGACTGTATAAGACAGAGGATAGTTATAAAAGTTGGTCCCCTGTGACGATTTTCTGTGCCAAGTGGCAATGGCCATCTCGTCAAAGGCAATGAAAGGAGATGCCCCTGTCCGTCCACATGCTAATTTGACATTCCAATCAGCATGCTTCTGGGGAAGATTTGGGGACATTGCTGCGAAGAATGTCTTCTAAGCATGGCGACCCACCAGGAATCACATCCCTTCTCGGTGGAGCGCGTCCGTCCACCGAGCTGGTGCACAAGGCTATGGAACCTTCCACACGGCGATTTTTTTTTTAAGAAAACGAGTTGTTTCTTATTGAGAGCATATCAGTTGTCAGCTTTTTCCTTAGAGTCGGGGATTCCACAGATGATTCCAATTACAGTCACACCGGGAAATTAGTTCTTCATTTCATGCTTCCACGGGAAAAATTCCCCTATTGGGTCAACCTTGCGATTCCTCTTCATTATTTCTGACGTCACACTGACTGTTATTATTTTTCACTACATTAAAGAGTGAATTAAGTTTCTGCAGAGAATGGATTAAATTAACGTAAACAGAAAGAGTGTGTGCATGACTATGCTCTGAACTGCTCCAGAAATCAGATGGAGAAGGGAAATGTTTAAGTAATTGGGGAAAAAAAGGTTTAATGATCAAGATTTCTAAAAAAAAAAAAAAAAGGGAGGGTGGGGTGGTGGGGTGGTGGTGGTGTGTTCAGTGTGGCACCTGAAGGACGGAGATTGATTTCTTCCCGAAGCAGACACCCAGAACTAAATATCGGCAGCAATTAAAAAATGGCGGTCTTTTGTAAATTACTCCCAGAAGAAATCTTGGAAATCTTTCATTTTCGTCACTCCGGTCCAGTGAACCGTAAAGCCATTATGAAGGAACAAAAATACTGGAGAGAAAATTGAAATACAAGAGTAATTAACACTATGAATATATCCAAATTAAAAAAAAAAAAAACGCATCAGAAAGAGAATGGTCATCACATATGCAACAGAGAATGAAAACATTCAGATCTCACCCAAACCAGCTCGAAATGTCGCAGGCTCCCTCGGCAAACGCAGATGCAAACGCAGATGAGATCGGAGCTGCTTCCCAGGATGGGAACGGAAGGGCCGCTCTCGCAGCATCGCTCAGAACGCACAGAGATGGTGTCGGTGTCGTCGCAGGCCGGCTCCCCTTCTTGCTAAGCATTACCCCGAGGTTTTCTAAAGTGCTGTGCCAGGAGGGAGGTCCGTTTTCTATTTGCTTTGGAATCAGGCTTAATACCCCCATCTTAGGTTTTTCACTTTTTCCTTCCCTCTGCTAAATGCCAGCAAAGAATGATGGAGGGAAACCCTGGGAAGAGAGCAGCTACCACAAACACACGGGTCCCTCCGGGTCCTCTGGCGCTTTCCCGACAAATGTGAAAGATTTATTGCACATGAACATCAAACATGGTTTTACTACAGTCCTCGTTTGGATCAAATTGACACATTTTACATTCATTTTAGCCTAATGAGATTCTTTCACTCCACATTATATTCTGGGTGACCCTGCACATTAAATCTGTGGCATGGAACCAGCGCGTCGGTGTAACAAAGCCCCATTCTTCTCGGTTTCTTCATTTACGAAAGAGAGAAAACAGTTTAGCGAAATCATAAATCTTGAACAAATGAACGTATTAATCAGGACTCAGCAGAGAATACAAATCCGACACAGCAAGGCCGTGTTATGCACGAGCCTCTTTGCAGCCGTGATAGCCACACTCTTCCGGACTTGGATTAGAATCTGAATATGCAACAGTTCGGGCACCTTTCATAATTCAAATCGAGGGCCTTCGGAAAGACCAGTTACCATCTTAACAAGGACAGAGAATTAGAATCGCAATTCATTTCCAAACCCCGGCTAGCTAGCGGGCTCCCAGGATTCAATATGGACTTTGGCGCAGGATTACTGAGTTTTTAAAAATCAGTCCCACCAAACCCGCTTGTTGCTTTGCCGAACGCGACGCAGTGCGGTGGAAGTTTGTGTCGCGGCAGCTGGAAGGCAGTTCCTGGGAGGAGCTGGAGGAGGTGACCTTGAAGGGAGGTGAAGGGAAACTAGAAAATGTTAATTAAAATTATTGGCGCTGTTTGAGATGCTTATCTTGTTTACTGCGAAGGTGTTGCTCCCTTCTGCGTAATTAGGGGTAATTTTACTCACTTTCAAGTCTGTAATTTTAAATATCACAGAGTTTTATCTTCTGGCATGAAGTAATTCATTATTGGTTTGCACGTTCCTGCTTGATGTTTTAATCAATATGTGCAGCCTCCGCGGCCGTTATAATTTATCTGGAGGTTTTATACAGCTTTCAGAGTGGTGGACTGTGCGTGGCACATGAATTGAAGGCCTTGTTGTTGTTTGTTTTTTTTTTTTTTTTTCCTGGAATTTCCTACAGCATTCTCGGTTTTTGATGTGGGAAAAGATTTTTACTTGATCTGTCCTTTTATATCTCATTATGCCTGCGATTTTACAGGCCAGCAGAATTGGCAAGATATACTTCTCTGAAGTCCGCTCTATTTGAAACAAAGAAGCCCCCTCCCTTGATCTAAAATTAGCTAAATAATGAATACAATTATTATAAATATATGTGCTTACAGCCTGTAAAAACTAAATCTCTGATAAATCATTGATGTATCTTAAATCTTAACATATAAATTAAATGCTCTTAGCAGTTGCTAAAAATTTGCATCTGTAACCTACTTTCACATTAAAATTAAATATTAAAGTCTCAATGTTTAGCAAGTGGCCAGATGACATAATCAAGGCCTTTATACATGGTTATGAGGCTTTAAAAATAAATCTTTCTAAACTGCAAGTTTTCTGCAAAATCTTCCATTTCTGG
Organism: Murina feae; assembly: GCA_004026665.1. Classification (NCBI taxonomy): domain Eukaryota; kingdom Metazoa; phylum Chordata; class Mammalia; order Chiroptera; family Vespertilionidae; genus Murina; species Murina feae. The sequence goes on from PVJC01015118.1 coordinate 17,921, forward strand.
AAGGTTTTCTCTCGGTGGAAAGCAGGGAATTGCCTAGGTTTGATTTTCTTTCCATTCATCGTCCATTGTGATTTTTTTTTCCTGTTCAGGATACTGGCAGACTGTGAAGGTTAATTTTCCTCATGTAGATCTGTAAAGCGGCGACGAGGTTAAGGCACACGCCTGGTACATGATTTTAATTAAGCGGCGACAGTAAAACGCTCAGTGCTAAAATGAAAGGGCACCTCCCAGTGACGGCTGTTTTGTAGCTCAGTGATTCTCCTGAAGATCCCGCGGTCTGGAAACCAGGTGGCATTTTAAAGGTGTGTGGCGGGCGTTCCCGAGACGATCGATTGCCGCTCTGTTTAGAAAAGCATGACAGTGGAATTCGAAGTGGAATATTCTAGAACAGGGTCAAGTTTCCCAACCAGAGACTCCGGAGGGAATCCAGCTGTTACTTCTCTGGGACAAATAAGAACCGGGCGGAGGGCATGTCCCCAGCCGGAGCCTCGCCGCATGGAGAGTCCCCGAGGAAGCGGAGTGGTCTCTGTGTCTCAGGAGAGCTAAGGACTCTCCCAGGGAACGGCCTGAAGTGGTCGCAACTGTCCCGGGTCAAGCTCCGCACGCGGCCTTCCGTCGCATGAGCTCCCTGTGCAGAGGGTTACGAACACCTCCCTCCCCCCCGCCCCGCCCCGCTGGAGGAGCCTGTGAAAAAGTGCCTCTGAAGCAAGGACCATCCCTAACCAGATGGGCAGGACCCCTCCCCAACCCTACTGCCCAGGCAGGACCCTCCCTTCTCTCACTTCATCTTCTTGAAGCTGCCAGTGCCAAGCGTCTCTCTCAGGACCAATCACAGGGGCTTCCTAACTGAACCCCCACGGTTGTCCCCCAGAACGAATGGGCCTCGGGGGCCCTTCTCTCAAGTGCATCCAGGCCTTGTCACGTCCACGTTTAAAATGCCCCGTGGCTTCCGTGCCTGGAGCAACAGCAAACCCCTGCAGGGCGTCTCCCTCCTCTTGTACCCCCACTACCCATCTTACTTACCTTCTCCTGCTCCCCCAAAAGCCAGGCTGTCCCACTGCCTCTCCCCCGACCCACAGAGCACTCCGACCTGCCCTCCACACGGTCACCCATGGAGGCTCCTGCAGCCCCTGAGCAGTGCCCGTGGCGATCCATCCACAGCCCATCCCGGGCGTCAAGGCCCTCTCCACACTCGAGTCCAAGGGACACTGTGTCGATGGTTTGTTTGATTGCGTGTCTCCAGCCCTCCCGCGCCCACTCAGCCCCTCCCAGGGAGCCTTGCCTGTCGCATTCTCCACTCCACCCCTAAACCAGATAGGAAGGCTCCCTGAAGGTTTGCAGAACCCAAACCACGGTCAGCAGAGGGGAGGCACCTGGGGTCCTGGCCGACTCCGCAGGTTCCTTCTTCAGAAGTCAGCTCCTCTCCCCACCTGCCTGGGGAAGCCTCCAGGCCTATGTAACCCTCTCCTCGTCTAAGGAGCATCACTGTGGGCACCCTCACCCGGGCGGGGATGGCGCAGGGTCTGCCGTGCTGGGCCTGTCACTGGATCACTGGTGAGTGAGCTCCCCACTGGACTCGCCCACAGTAAGAATCGGGTGCCTACCCAGCCCTGAAGCCTGTGACCCGAGGTGGGCCCAAGAGGGCAGGGCTGCGCACCTTTGAAGGGCAAGACCTAGACTCGTCTGCCCGGTGGGGAGGAGTCCGGGAACCCGCGCACCGGCCTGGGCCTCTACCTGCCAAGGTGTCTAGGCTCCAGGTGTTGGGGCCGTGAGGCTGGTGACCCGTTGCGGCAGGAGCCAGCCATTGCTCTAGAGGCAGGGAGGTCCTGCCCATGCCATGGCTTCCCGCAGGCCTGTCTGTGGGCCGTTTTCTCCACGTTTGCTGACACCCGAGCTCCTTTCTGATGAAGGTGGCAGAGCTCAGTGTGTAGCTCTGTGGGATGTCACAGCCTCACTCCCAACCCAATGAATGAGGTGCGTTACGCCGTGTGCTGTTGGGTTGTAATTTGCTGCCTGCTTTTTCTGCTGCTGGTATGTCCTTCCTCACCACTAAACCTTGTTCTTGGAACACTCGTAACTATAAGGAAACTTTGGAAAGCCCAAGGATGTGTTTTATGAGTAAACTCATCAATTTAGAAGATGGGAATTCTGGAGGATCCCAGCTTCTACTGGTGGGAATAATATTAGTCATAATTCTGAGAGTGATGGGAGCCGCCATAGTCGCAAGCAGCCTTAGGTGGTACCCCATGTTACAGGTAAAAACCAGGCTCGTAGAGGTCAAGGAACTTGCTCAAGGTCACACTGCAGGAAGAGTCCAAGCTGCGAGGGATCTGAAACCACATCTGTGAGACTCCTGTCACATTCCCTCCCCTGCATATGCCCAACATCAGGCAACACCAAAGGGAACGTTCTTTATGAAAAACCACTCAGGGCCCTAGCCTGTGTGGCTCAGTAGCTAGAGCATCAGCCTGTGGACCGAAGGGTCCCAGGTTCAATTCTGGCCAAGGGCATGTACAGTGGTTGCAGGCTCCTCTCTGGCCCAGGCCCTGGTACGGGCACATGCAGAAGGCAACCAGTCGATGTGTTTCTCTCACATCGATGTTTCTCTCCGTCTTTCCCTCTCCCTTCCACTCTCCCTAAAAATCAATGGAAAAATACCCTCGGGTGAGGAGTAACAAAAAAATGAACGAAAATACCGCTGAGGTTCTGGGGAGAGTTTTACCTTTTCACTCTCACGAACCCCCTGGAGACTGGACAGTTATCAACGTGACGGCGATGCCCGGACACACGGAGAGCTGCCTCGCGTTGCACCAAGTCCATTTTGAATCCGTGGTGTGTTTGCTCAGAGCCAAAGGCCACGGGATTTATACCGTTGTTGGAAGTATGTTCCCTGAGGAGTTAGGAAATATTCTGCAATAGCTTTTTTTAATAAACTCGGAGGTTGACTGGCTTCCAGCTTGCCCCCTGCTTATCTCACCGTTCACTGTTAACAGCCCCCCGGGAGCCAAGAAAGATTGGACGGGAGTGGGGGGCACGGGAGACAGAGGGGAAGTCGCCGAGGGAGAGGGCGAGAGGCCAGATCTGACGCCACGAGGAACGTTTGGAGAAGTTATACTTGCTGACCCGCCTTGGTCAACTTCCCCTTCTCGTCCGGGCCCAGCCCTCCCCGCCGCTGTCATCCACCACAACCACGAAATTCTTCAAGGAGAGAGAAGCCTCGTTTTCCTGCGTGGAAGCTGGCTTCCTGCTCTCACGGGCGGTGGGCTCTGTGCACTGGTGATGTCCGGAGCGGTGGTGGCTTCCGCGAGGACCACCCTCCGCCAGGGCCGTGGCTCGGCCGGCGCTCAGAGGCGGCTGGTGTGAAGGACGGGCTTGGAAGGAGATGAAAGACAGTCTCGAAAGTTACAGCTGGAACGGAGCCCTGGCATCGCCCACGGACAACCTCCTGCTCTTCAGATGGAAACCGAGCAGGGACTTACCCCGGGGCAGAGGGCAGGACCTGCTGACTCTTTGAAAACAACACCGATTTCTCCTAAGACGTCTCCTCTGCCCATGGCTGTGAGCTCTCCCTGTCCCCTGACTCAGGGCATGGCGACCGAGCTGGGCTCCTCTGCCCGCACTGAGTTCTTACGGACCTGCCAAGCCCAGCTTGTCCCAAACAGGAATCCTGAGCTCCACTTGCCTCCCTCTAAAAACCTCCTCCTTGGCCCTGTCCCCCACTTCGTGAGGGGCAGCGCCATTTAGCCTGCTGGTGGGGCCTGAAGTCCAGGAGGCATCTGTCCTGTTCCTCCTGCTCTCTCCCTTCACATCCCCTCCTGCGCCACGGCCTGTGGGACCCATGCACATGTGTGTGGCCCCCATAGTCAGCCTGGTTCCAGGCACCCCATCCGGCCCCCAGGGGAGCCTCCTCAACTCCCTCTCCTTCCACGCCTGCCCCTGCCCGCCCAGCCTGCCTGCGGAGGCAGCAGGGCCCTTCCGTAACAAAGTATGTGACATGAGCTCCCTTTCCCCCACGGCCTCCCCTCAGGGGCCACAGCAGCTGCCCGCAGCCCCACCCTCAGCCTCAATGGCCTTCTCTTCGTCCTTCACACGCACCACCTCCTTTTTCTCAATTCAAAGCGTTTAGTAGGCATTTCTGGTGCTCACAGAATCCCTTCTCTCCCCACCTCCTCGGGGCTGGTCCTCCTCTAACCCCTGCCCTGGCCCCCAGGTCCCCTGCTGTTCTTAGCAGGAGCCTTAAAGGAGCCAGTGCCCGGGCGAGAATGCCAGCAACTTCCAATACGATGGGACCTGGATGCCCTCGCGGCCCCAGCCCAGGGCCGGGCTCGGTGAACAGGAGTGAAATAAAGCCGTCAGCGCCCCAGCAGTGCGCCTGTACTAAGTGCCCCAGGATCGTGCCCTCAACGCGGTCCACGTGCTAAATCGTCCGTTATGTGTATTTTACCGCAACTCGAAAATACTTTAAATGAAATCAGACCCGGATTAGTCTATTCCTGGACCGGTCTGCCCTGGCCAGGCTGACCACACTGGAGGTCAGAAGGAGGAGGAAGGGCCACGGTGAGTGGCCGGGCCAACCCGATGGCGGAGCTGCACACGAGCAACTTCAGCGCCCATTGCTGAGGCGATGACGCAATAGCACATCACTGCAGCCGCGCTGTATCCTGAGCAATAAGGTATTTTCCAACAGAAGACGACCGGGACACGCAGACCTTCTGTGCTGGTACATGTACCACCGTCCATGCAGTCCCCACTGCAGAATGTTCAGTGAGCTGGCACTGCACTCACAGAGCCCAGGCGCCCACCCAGGAGCCTGGCATGCAGGCAGCCATCCGCATGTGCCTCTCACGCCCATGGCATCCTGTGCATCTCGGAGACTGAGAGCAGAATGCCCCACAGGCTGAAGGAGTCATAACACGGGACGGCCAGCCTGCAGCCGAGACCAGTGGCCGGGAGGAGCCGCCTCACCCGTGGCCCTCAGCCCCTCTGGTCCCCACACTGGTGCTGTGGCCGGAAGTCCCGTAGGTCTCTCTGAAATGGGGAGGGGAGAAGTGGAGAGGCTTTGTGCTACACCTGGTTCGTTTCTTACTGTAAGGACCTCAAGAGTCCTTCCTTCAGAGGAGCTCCCCGCACAGTCCAGGGGTGGGGGTGGGGGATCCGGAGGCAGAGAGAGAGACAGGGTTAGAGCCAGCAGTCGGACCCGTGCAAAGCTGCAGAAAGGAGACTTTCTGAAGGAAATTGCTCATGTTCCCAGCAGTCTCCCCGTTTAGAAGCCCTGGACACGGACTTAGAACAAACTGGAAACAAGCGAAGGTCCAGGTGGCAGAGGGACCTGGGGACTTGGCCGGTTTCACGAGAACCACGGTTCCGAACCCCCCACGCCCCATCTCTGGGCGTCAGAGGCAGCGGGTGCCTCAGGGTGGCAGCTCACCCCACATCGGGTTCTCCCCAAACCGGTTAGAACCGGGACGTCCAGGCAGATGTCGGGAGAAACATCCCAGGAATAAAACACTGTTTTAGTTATGCTTGAACTTGGAATGCGGCTGGGCCTGGCGAGAGATATGCCCGAAAATTGTTGGTATTTGCAGAAACTGTTGAAAGCCTCCAACCAAAGGGAGTGGGCTTTGATGTGCGTACGAAATCACAGCCGTGTGCATGCATGTGCTCGGTGCATTGTCCTTGCTTTTCGTTGGCTTTTGAAACAGCCATTCGGATGCTTGTGGCGGCGTTTTCTTTCTTCTCATTTTAGTCTCGCTTCGCTCTGAGGCAGGCGCTCTAGCTCTGATGGCCTTCGTCTCTGTGCCATCGTGAGAGGCACAGCTGGCTCACCCGACGCCCTGCTCTTGAAGTCCCACTTGAAATGCCAGGACTGCGGATGCCAGCAGGAACCATAGCCACCTCCCCGCAGCCACCTGGAGAGGTGTGTCCGCTCGGCCCGGGGTGGACAACAGGAAGGCCTGGCCAGGGAGGGGCCCTTCGTTTCCGAACAAGAGCTCGCTGCCGAGGGGAGAGCAGGGTTAAGAGCAATGGCAGACGCTCTCACTTAGCGCAGGTTTTCCGGGGCCGCACGGCCTCCCGTGATCTGTGACATTCGGCCGCGACGGAGAGAATTCAAGAGCCGGCGAGGTCAGGTGGGCGTCTCAGGAGAGGAACATGAAGAACTACTATGAAGCCTGTGCAATCAAGTGGAAAAATCAGCATTTGCCGGCTTTTTTCTTTTTTTTTTTTTTTATTCACAGGAAATCGTATGTGTGTGCGTGTGCGTGTGTGTGTGTGTGTGTGCGCGTGTGTGTGTGTGTCTGTGACTTGAGCTCTGGAAACCAGAAGGAGGCCACATCCAGCAGGACTTCCCAGAAGGGGAGCCTCTTGGGGTTGTCACTGGTATTTGACCTGGACCCAGTGGCGTTCACCTCACTTTGAGACTGACCTCTGCTTCGCGCCCTCTAGAGGGTGGTGAATTGGGCGGGTGGGCATTTGGAGGGATCACCCCCACTGGGAGGGTGCGGAGGAAGCAGGGCGTGGACTGCAGTGGAAGCTGGGCAGAGCCTCGGCCAGCTCCATGGGCAGCTCTGAGCATAGGCCCCAGCAGCTGTCCGGCCTTCGACCTAAGTGGCCAGGCTGAGCCCGGGCTCCTGCACAGGTACCAAGGCCAAGGCAGGTGCTCCCAGCTTCCTCCACTGCCCGTTCTCGAGCCCCTGATCTGAGCTCGCACTTCGCCGGCCTGCGGCTGGCCTGGCTGTGTCTCCAGGCCGTCTTGCCTGGGGTTCTAAACCCCAGTCTCCATGTCTTTCTCAGGTTGGGCTGGGTGCTGATCTTCTTACCCTCACAATTGGCCAAGGGAGCACCAAGGGGCACCCCTGTGAGCCACACTTCTCCCGCTGCCTTGCGTCACAGCAGCCTGACCTCCCGCCAATGACCAGGGCCACTCGTCCCGCCAGCACGATGCCCCTCCCTGCCTGCTGACCCCGGGGCACGAGGACCTTGGGGCATCCCGGCGGCAGCTACAGCTAGAGTTCAGGGCCTTTGGCACCCCTTTGGAGAAGTGTGCCTCCTGGGGAGACGGACACCCCAACCTTCAGGGCACAGAGGCGTGGGGACCAGAAGCACCGTCTCCTGGTGAGACACTGGCTGATGGCGAGGAAGCCCCTCCTCCTCCCACTCGGTAGTTCTGACCCATGAACTCTCCACCGGGGAACTCTGCGGGGGGACCCAGGACTAAGTGAAGGCATCTGCTTCCTCGTGCACCTGCCTCAGGGGGAGGACCCGTCCCCATAGAGTGTCCTCTGAAGGTGAGCCTGGGCACACCCTCACCCGGTGCCCCACCCGACGGCCACTCCGTGTGGCTCCATGTTGGACAGGCCCACAGTGTCCTTGCTGTGTGTGGCCAGTCCCTTGAGACACTATGTGGGGTCCGTGTCAGTGGATCAAACCCTCATGAACCTTGGGTGGCGGTGCTACCCCCAAGGCCCATGCATGGCGGCTCCTGCTGGGAACCGGTTTAGACGTGTTCCAGGTAGAAGGAGCAGAGACAGAGCTCAAGACACCGACACCCACAGAGCCATGCAGGGCCCTCACCCCACTCAGGGTGGTCCCCGGGCCCAACGCAGGTAAAGGACAAAAAGTGACTCGTTCAGAGTCATAGATAAGGAAGCAAAGGTGTCAGGACAGATCCTGGCTCTGGGCTCCACCCCCTGCATCGTACAGAGCTGCTTGGGCTCCTGGCAGACACCCCCGTGCTTCCTGCAGGGGGACACGGACCTCGAGGCTTTCTCCATATGCAGCTTTTACTTACTTTTTCTGAAGCTATTCTCATTCTAGCTCTGAGTAAGTCTAATGATAAAAAAATAATAAAGCTCTGTCCTAGGCCTTTCATACGCATTCTTTCCGATCCTGACAGTGACTCTGAAATTGGGGTGGAAATAGTCCCATTTCACAGGGGAGGACGCAGAGAGCGGCTGAAGTCAGTTTTCCCCACTCACGCTACTTGCAAACGTCAGAGCTGGGCTTCAAATTAAGATGAATTTCCCTCTGATGCCGGCTTTCTCTGCGATGTCACATTGCGACTGGATGCAACTAATTGCTTATGACTCCAAATGGCCCCTACCTGTCATCAGCCATAAGATGAGTAACGCGCGTGCTTAGGAGAGAAGAAAGGGCCCTAATTACTCTAGGAAATGAAGTAAAAGCTTATCATTGTATTCGTCTTTGCCAGATAGAAATTGCTGAGAGAAAGGAACTTCTCCCCACAATAATAAAAACAGCTTTATTCTTGAGTTAGTGGCGCAAAATAACGTCAGGATCGCAAGCTTGGATTCCCGGAAATTTGTGGTGAGTTTGCGAAATCCAGCGAGTTGCTTCGGTCTCCCTACCTCCGCCTCCTTTTCCGTAAATGAGGGGACGCCCAGCGCTCACCCCCTAGCCTGGTGATAGGAATCGAGTGAAACGCCTTGCAATGATATTTGCACCATCCGCACATGTCCCTAAAGGTCGCCTCTTGTTTGCTATGTGCCTTCACGGGCTGAAGCGTGTCTGCTTGGAGTGTCGGGTGCGATGTTCTGAATGTTCCCTCCTGTCTTCTTGCTCCGGACACATTTCCTGCCCTTTGCCTCTTTGGTGGCTCAGTGACCCTCGGAAGCACCGTAGCAATTCCATGGGGGTGGGGGTTACCTTAGGCCCCTGGGGGGCTCACTAGGGAGTTAGTTGTGATGTCACAACCACAGTGGGGAGCCTGTTCGCCATCACTTACTCTCTCCCCACCTTGCCTGTGGGAGATTTCCCATGGTCCTCCGTCCTACAGTATCTGCTCCCCCTTCTCTCCCCACAGTCTGGTACCTGCAGACCTGAGGTCTGTTGAAAGAAGGTTGGAGAAACAAGGAAATGACTCTCACCATCAGCCAGTCTGTCCTCCAGCCTGTAGGGGGCAGCCGTGTGCATTGACCTGAATGCCAGGGCTGCTGGCTGAGCCTTCCCCTCTCAGCCCCCAGGACAAGGACTTCAGGATATGTGCCTCAGTCATTGCCTATTCCCCACACCCAGAAGGGCTTGCGCCCTAGCTCCTGGGTCCTGAGGGGTTCTCCGTGTGGGAAGGGTTGGCCACAGCCTCCATCCCTTGGGCCCTGGGCATGGCTCCAGGGTGCAGGGTGGAGAGAGGATCATTCCTGCAGTGGCCTCCTCCCAGGACCCCAGGGGACTGGAACCATGCCCGCCTGTGCCCATGAGCAGCCCTTCGCTGGACCAGAGGTCCCTCGGCCTGGGCTGGGTCAGAAGCCCGCGACCCCGGTGCGTCCATCCGGCATGAAATCCTTTGCAAAAGCCCATGAAGGATGGGCCCCCCCCTCCTGGCACCACGGGGCCTGGCCAGCCTGGCACTCTGCTCCAGGCCCAGGGCCAAGCCGCTGAGCAGGGTCCACAGGCTCCGACACCCCCTGCCTATAAAAGCCATTCGGAAGAGGGGATTTAATTAAACGCCCTGGGCTGGAAACCGGTTCAAATGAGTTTACCCGCTTCTGACGGCTGTTTCCTGCGCGAGCGCGCAGACTCGAGGCGTAGTGTACAGCCCCTGAGCCGTCCGTCGGGGAGAAAACACTCGTCCGCTCTTTCCAATCTGAAAAGTAAAACAAAACGCCTGCCCTTACACGGGTAAACCAGCCCCAGCCACACCACACAGTCTCAGAAAGCCAGGCGTCTTCCCAGAGCCTTTTATGAGCGCGGGAAGCGGCTGCCCAGGTTACTGTTTGCGCATAAAATGGAAATGAGTGCTTTCGTGTTCACCTGTACGCGTCCCTGGGACCGCGGTGGAGACCTGCACTTCTCCACATAAAGAGGCAAGTTCGGTGCTGAGGGCTGGATGCGCGGACCTCCCAGTGCAGACATTAGCCGGCTCAGAGGCCCTCCGGAATGTAATGAGAGAACAATGCCAGGCCCCGAGCCAAGAGCAGCAGCCCCTGGCGCCAGGGCCCGGGGATTTGCCTCCCGGTAACCGGAGCCCAGCGGCCCTGCGGTTCTGGGAGACTGGGAATGACACCCTGCGGTCCCTGCCTCCTCCGGAGGGATTTGAATGCAGGGACGCGCTGGCCAGACAACGCCTCCTGCACTTTCCAGGGTTTGCTAGAACTAGCAGAGGAAATAAGGGGGAAAGGCTGAAGTCTATTACATTTGATCCCGTGAAGTCAAGAGTGGAAGCTTTTTAACTGCTGTTATTATGATTTTTTTTTTTTTTTTGGTACTTTCTCATCATGTCCTACCACCCAGAAAGCGCAGACGGAGAGCAGAAACCCGAAACTGCCTTCGCCGGAGCAGAAGGGCACCCCAACACCGCGTTATTGACAGGAGGTCTGAGGCCCTGACAGCTGCAGAAATTGTACAGTGGAAGTTGGATTCCCGGGGGCAGGAACCATATACCGATGGTATTAATTCTGGCTGGAATTGTTAAAATAAGAAAAGGTTAGGGGCCGAGCGAGGGACCTGCCTGTTCTTCCCCGTCTCCCCTGGTGTCCTTGGAATGTCATTTCCAACCTTCGGGAACTGTATCTGATTATCCACGTGGCAATTAATCATAATTAAGCAGGCCTGGGTTTGGAGAGGTGCAGAGAAGGTGTGGGGGCGCTGGCGTGGGTCCCGAGCAGCCCCCTTTTCCGTGTTTGGGGGCAGAGGCTCTTTGTTGGAGCCCTGAGAAAGTGAGGAGAGGCCGAGGGAGGGATGAGGGGGGGCGGGAAGCTGGAGGGAATTGCAGGGAGGGGGGGAGGGGGGGGGAGGCGGGCCAGGGAAGCGTCTTTCCCCTCTCTCTTTCTTTGGGGATCTGGGGTCCTCACCGAGTTCCAAGGCATCGGGAGCCAGGTAACAAATTACCTTCCTAACGCCAAGCGATTTGGATCCGTTCTCACAAACCAGGTTTTTTCAATTTATTACGGGAAAGCGTTCAATCATCGCGCCCTGGCACCGGGTCTGGGCACATGGCATCTCCTCCGCCCGCTCTGCCCCCGAGGAGCATTTGAAACCCTCAGCAAGCCCAGAATGCCGTCTTATTAAAATTTTTTATATATTTATAATTAAAATAGGGGGCTGGCACTCAAATGGCTTTAACAGATGTAACCGGACACGCCAGGCATTGCTGGCCCGGGTCAGGAGGGAGACAATGGCTGCTTTCACTCCGGACGCCGGCTCGGGTTTCTGCCTGCACTTGGGTCCAATTTGTACCGTTTATGATTAGGGCTCGGAGAGCTGATGTGCTGTTAGTTTAGGAGGATTGCCATCGCCGGGTGCTACCCTCGTCCCTGGGTGACGTGGCCGCTGCCAGGGCTGCCCGCAGCTGCGTCAGGACTGGACAGAGTGCCATCCCCGTGGGTCACCCCGGCCACTGCAGGGGGACCCGGCTCTCTCGGTGACCCACTAGGGCACCGGGCGTGTTGTTTGCGTGTCGTGTTTAAAGAGATTGGCACAGCATGGATTCTGGGTCTGAGACCAGCATGAAGCTGGGCTGGAAAACAGGAAGTCACTCTGAAATCCAAGTCCCTCTATGGCCATTGAATTCTTTACTTCCCTTGTTGTACACAGAGACGGGGCAATAAGAGAGAGGCCCCCGCCTGCAAGGACTCCTGGGGATGCTGGCCGCACGCTGGAGGGGAGGGGGAGAGTCTGCCCAGTGGGTTGGGGATGGGCAACCTTTCTCCCCGACATCGTGTTTAACCCTGATCTTTATAATTTCTGTGAATGTGTGCCAAGATAGGTCCACTCTGCTGATAAGAGAGTGCCCTTGTATGAAACGTTACTCCTGGGACAAGGATCCCAAGACTCTGTCCCTTGTGACTGGACAGCCACCGTGTGGAGGCAGGGCTCCCTGACCTGCGTCCTGGCCGCCACCACAGGCCTCCCAGCCTTACCTGGTTCTCTTCCTGAGCCAATGAGGGTCTACCCATCAGGTCTCTTCCTACCTGAGTGCCTCCCTCCCATAGCCCCACCCCCAAATTCAGACCTGCCTCCTCTGGAGGTTTCCTGGCACCCTCCTTCCCCAAACCCTTTCCCCAGGAGAGCAATCTCCCCCTTGATCACGGTTCCCAAGCCCTCACTTGACCTGCCCCTGGCCCCAGCCTCCTTTGCCGTGTAGACACAGAGCAAGTCACACGGGAAGAGGGTATCCTGCCTGGCCAGGCAGGCGTCGTCTCCACCTTCCCTGACGCAAGGTGCCTCCCGGGCTTCAGGGAATCCAGGTCAGCCGCATCCCCTTGGTGGTGTCCTCACTCACTTCCCGAATGGGTTAAGCACACAGTAGGCGTCATGGAGCTGTCGGTCTGCCCAGGAAGCAGGCTCCCACCCCGAATCCGAATCCGAATCCGAAAGCTGGGGGCTGTCTCTCCTCAGCCACACCCGAGTCAGGCGGTCCCCGTGGGGTTCAGCCTCCCGGGCTCCCTTTCCCACTCGAGGACAAACCCCATGTTCTGGCTGATGATCCTGCGTCACACATTGGGGTGGGCACCTCCTGGAGAGATGGCAGTGATGGCGAGGGACACGGAGGCCAGTGTTTGGGGCTGTAGAAACCTGCTTCCATGGTGAGCAAAGGTCTGCTCCCAGACTCCTCTTTGCTTCCTTTTATAGACAGTTGTTCACGTGACCAGGAGCTGGAGGTCACGTAAAGACAAATGAATGGCCAGGACCCAGGCACCTTCCAAAGAACAGGATGCATTGTCCTTGGCTCATAGGACTTCCCGTTTTCCTAAAGATAACTGCTGCCTCGCTTGACTTTTCACTCTAACAAACAGAGAAGATAAACATTTGTTCCGAGAAGGGCGAGCACTGGATTTTCTCCAAGGGGGTTGGGGTGCTGCAGGCCTGGAATCCCCATTTTGTTTCTGGAGATGGATTTTTTAAAAAATCCTCACCCAAGGATATGCTTTTATTGATTCTAGAGAGGAGAGAGAGAGAGAGAGAGAGAGAGAGAGAGAGAGAGAGAGAGAGAAACATCGATGTGGCCAGCTAACTGCTCTTGAAGACACTCAGCTTCCTGAAGGACGCCGCCTGATGCAGAATGACCCAGACCCCGTTCCAGGGCTTTGGGGTTCATTCAGCTTTGGACAAAGTCAACTTTTGGTCTCTGAGAGTTAAAAAGAAAACAAAACGAAAGAAGCAATCTTAATTGACCCATGAGAAAGGCTCAAAAAACTCCTGTAAACTCCGACATCCTAAGAACAGGCCCTGGTGCGTCATCACCCAGGACCCAGAGTGTCCAGGACAGCCTTGTCCACAGTCGTTACCGTGGACGGGAACGTGTTGGCAGACCGGTCTTTTCCGGAAACACTTTTTTAAAGAGATCCCGATGCGGTTCTAAGTGTGCATAGACGTGGCCTGGCGCGGCCTGGACCCCTTACCCGCTGTGTTCTTCGTGTCCCCCCTGAAAGATGCGGGGCGCCTCGCCACGCTGGGAGCCCCGATGCAGCACAGGTGCGCCCTGGGCGAAGGCTCTGCCTCCTAACAACCCTGCGAGCCTTGTCTCTCCGAGTGGTTTATGGTTCAAGTCAGACGCGGGGTGGGCCGGCTGAGTCTGAGGGGAGGGGAGGCGTTCCAGGGCTGTTCACGCCTTCGCAATAATCCTGCAATATATTAGGAAGAAAGTACAAAAACATATGCTGGGGAGGAGGCCGGGTCCGCGGCCGGCTCATCCATCACACTCCCAGCCCGCACCCCGGGGGCCGCGCTGCCACTGGGTCTCCTCCAAGCCTGCGCTACCCTGCCTCTCCCACGCCGCCCCCCTCCCGGGCGCGAGGCCCCACAGGAAAGAGCCCCCGACTCGGGGCTCCGGGATGAGAGGAAATGGAGCTGATCTGGATGGAGCAGAGTCCGCAGAAGAAACTTCCCAGTGTCCCGAGCGTGGACCTTTGGCCCTGGCGGAGTTGAAACATTAGGAATCGGATCCCAGGGGGCCTGGCGGGAACACTGCGACGCAGGGGTGGGAGCGGGGCTTCGTGCTGGCTCCAGGTTCAATGCACGGCCCACGGGTCTGCGCGGACGGAGCCCTTTCTATCCTCCTGGGGCAATGTGCTGATTTATATCAATGACACCCCACCCCCTTTTCCCTGCGTTACTTGAAGGCTTAGAAACGGATCGGTCTTATGGGAAGAATGTTCCAGAAAAACATAAAGTCAAATGTTATATTCCTTCTCTGACTCCATGGAAAATGCAGGGGGGTGGGGGGCTGGCAGGGGCAGTGGCATGCGCACAGAACATGCGCTGGGAGGGAACACGCTAATTCCTTCAACCCCTGATAGACGGAGCCAACGTCACCTCATCTTGGAACGCGTGGGCCTGAGACACAAGTCTTCTCCAAAAGCTGTGTGACTTCTGGGCCGGACTTCACCAGCGAGCCCTTTGTCCCCTCCCTCTGCAGCTCTGGTCATCATATTAGGTTCACATGGACCTACAAGTGTGTGAGGGTGTGTGTGTGTGTGTGTGTGTGTGTGTGTGTGTGTGTGTCTGACTTCTTGGATGTTACTAAGTTTTCTGTCTAAAAAAGAAAAGGAGAAGGAGAAAGCTTGAGAGTGATCAGTATTGGGAAATGCTGCTCACCTCAGCCCTGTTCATCACACCTGCACCATGTGACCCATTGTGACCCGTTGCCAGGTGCCCCTGGTGACAGTTCCTGGCTCTGTTATAAGTGTGGGCACCGAAAGACAAGGTCACCATCCACCCCCTCCCGGACCCACACTTCCCACAGGCGGGTCGTATCAAGAGAGTGTGTCTGGGAGAGAGGACCTAGGAGGGAACATCGGATCCATTCATGTAAGCCTGGTCCTTTCGGATAATGCACGCCCCTGTGTGGCTCAACCCACAAATTGGACACAGAATGTCCCCCTCACCCCGGGAGCTTTTCTCCTGCCTCTGCAAGTCCCACGTCCGTAGAAAATGGTGGACTTCTCTTTGTTCCTGACTTCACGTCAGTGCAGTCACTCACCTGGTGCTCTTGTGTTTCACTTATGTCGCTGGACATGCTTGAGAAATTGATCCACGTTGCTATTATAGATGGTGCTGTTTCTTCTATTGCTCCCATTTGCATGTGGCTTTTTGAAATTTTTATATTATCCTTATCCCGTGATCTTGCTCAATTCACTTACTAACTCCAGCAGATTTTTGTGTTTTTTTGGGTTTTTTTTTAGCCTCGGAATTTTCTATGTACATAATCACGATCACTATAAATAATAACAGCTTTCGTCTTTTCCTTCCAAACTTCCTGGGTTTTTATTTTCTTGCTTTATTGCTTTGTTGAGTTGAAGCGGTAAGAACAGACACTAGCTATCACGTTATATGAACCTTAGAGGGAAGACACTCACATTTTACCATTAAATGTGAATAGAGATTCAGTATTTGTACATGTGATAATAGATGTAGATTTTTTTGTGTCAATGCCCTTTACCAGAATGAGCAACTTTCATATGTAGTTGGATGTAGTGACTTGTCTTACCGTAGCTTGGGGTTGAATTTCAATGAGTGCTCTTCTCAGCATCTATTTAAATGATCCTGCTTTGTCCCTTTATTTTGTTACTGTGGGGAATCATACTGATGGACTTTTAAATGTTGAAGTCCATTTGGCATCCCTGGGATATGTCACTTGCTTAAGGCATATCACTGTGTTATCCTTGCTCTGTGTGGCTCAATTTGATTTACTAATGTTTTATTAACTACTAGGGGCCCGGTACACAAAAATTTGTGCACTCAGGGGGTCCCTCAGCCTGGCCTGTGCCCTCTCACAGTCTGGGACCCTCTCAGGGGATGTCCACTTGCTGGTGTGCCTGGCCAGCCTGGGTGAGGGGCTGATGGCTGTTTGCAGGCTGACCAAGCCCCCCAGTGTGGACCCTCACCCTATTGGGGTGTGGCAAGCTTGGGTGATGGGCTAAGGGCCGTTTTCAGGCTTCCCACAGTTCCTTCAGGTTTTGGGTTCCTACTGGGGTGCCTGGCCAGCCTGGGGGAGGGACTGAGGGCCATTTTCAGGCTTTCAGGCTGCCCACAGCTCCCATTGACCCAAGGTCCCAGCGAGGCTGGCTGGAATCAGGTTTCCAGGGTTTATTTATCTTCTATAATTTAAACACTGCTGCTCTGAGCCGAGGCCTAGGCAAGTAAGGAAGCCTCCTGTTTGCTTCAGCTCCGTGACTTCAATAATTGAAACATTGCTACCATGAGCAAAGGCTCAGCCAGCCTAGGCAGGCAGTTGCAACGGAAGCCTGCTGTTTACTCTAGCTCCGTGGCTGCCAGCTGCCATCTTGGCTGGGTTAATTTGCATACAGCTGCTCTGATTGGCTTTTACTGGTGGGCGTGGCTTAGGCATCCCGGAAAGATGGTTAATTTGCATATTACTCTTTTATTAGATTAGATGATTGCGTGTACGTTTATAGAGAATGTTAGTCTTTAAATTTTAGGTATCAGTTTGGCTGGCCTCCAATGTGAGTTGGGAACTGATCTTTCCCACTCTGTTTTCTGAGAGAGTTTGTGTACTATTGGGCCTTTTTTCATCCTTAATGTTGGATAGAGTGCATCGCTGAAACTACTTGGCTTGTGGGGGGTGGGAAGGTGTGTGTGTGTTTGTATGTGTGTGTTTGTATGTATTTGCTGGGGAAATTTTTCATAACAAGCCTAATTGCTTTAACTGTTTAGATATTTTAAATTTATTCTCATCTTAGCTTTGCCCGGTCATATTTTTTAAGGAATTTCTCCATTTCTGCTAATTTGTGGAATTTATTGGCATAAAGTTGTCCACAGTGTTCCCGTATCACCCTGTAAGTGGCTACAGCATGAGTAACTAATTGATGACATCCTTTCTTTTACTCTGGGTATTAGTAAATATTTTCTGTCTCCTTTTCTCTTGATTGGGCTTGCCAGGGTTAATTGCTTTTATTAATATTTTCAACAAACTAAATTTATCTGTTATTTTTCTCTGTATTTTTATTTCAATGATTAATCTGATCTTTACTTGTGACTTCCTTAATTAGTCTTATGTGATTTTCTTTTTTTCTTTTTTTGGTTTTTCATATTTTAGCTTCTTAAGAAGAAAACAGCACTGATTTTAAACCTATTTGGGAGAGGTAATATATACATCTAAAGTTACAAAATTTTCACTATGTACTGCTTTTTCTGAATCTCAAATATTTTGATGCTTGCTTTCATTGTAATTCAGTTCAAAGTATTTTCTTGTGATTTATTTTTCTTTGAACAACACTTAAGTGTATTATTTAATTTATAAATATTTGGGATTTTTATAAATATCTTATTGTTATTGATTTCCAATTAAGTATAATTTTAGCTAGAGGACGTACACTGTAAGATTTTTTTCTTAGATCCTCACCTAAGGACATGTTTACTGATTCTGTAGAAAAAAAGGGAGAGAGGAAGAGAGAGAGAGAGAGACAGAGAGAGAGAGAGAGAGAGAGATCCATTTCAGAGAGAAACACTGATTGGTTGCCTCCCATATGTACTCTGACAGGGAAGCAAACCTACAACCTTTTGGTGTCCAAGACAACACTCCAACCAACAGAGCCACACTGCCCAGGGCTTCACTAGAAGATTTTGAAGCTTTTTGAAATTTACTG
>PVJC01015119.1:0-35487 GCA_004026665.1 Murina feae
GAACCTTGAATGCACATTACGTAGTTAGAGACACCAGCCTGAAAAGGCCATACTATATGATTCCAATGATGGGACATTCTGAAAAAGGAAAAACTGTAGAGATAGTAGCAAGATGAGTGGTGTTCAAGGATTTGGGGCTAGGGGACAACAGAATAAACAAATGAAGCATAGGAAATGTTTAGGGCTGTGAACTATTCTGTAGGATACACCAAGGGTGGATACATGACATTGAATATTTGTCAAAAGCCATAGAACTGTGCAGAGTGCGAACCATAATGTACACTATATGCTACAGTGCGTCAATATTGGTTCATCAGTTCTAACAAATGTACAACACTCACGCAAAATGTTAATGGTAGAGGAAATGTGAAGAGAGTTGGGGTGTCAAGGACTCTTTATTCTGTTTGCTCAATTTTGTAAAACTAAAACTGCTCCCAACAATAAAATCTATTATTTAAAAAAATAAAAAAGATTTTCTAAGGTTTGTTCTAAAGCTGTCTCAACTTTACCATTACTTCTAATAGAAATGTGAGTGATATTTCAACCGAATACATGATTGGGGATGAGCTGCTCTCAATAGAGCACTAGAGTGCTCTGCAGCCTGAAAAATTACATGTCCTAAGGTACACTACATGCAATTAGGCGCTTAACCATCAGTGTCTATTGTTCCTTTGCGTAAATCCCTCCAATGATTTCCCATTGCACATAGAATAAAAGCCAGCTCACTGGATCTTGCAAGAGCTGGCCACTTTCTACTCACCATCGATCATGTGCTGCACCTACATCAGCCTCTGCCCTCCTTCCTCCCTCGGCCCAAGGAAACCTCATACTTGCTCTTTCTATCTCTTAAAAAAATCTCCCATCACTCTGTTCTCACCTTTTCAGTTATGAATATGCACAAGAATGACCATCATTTCCTCTTTACCCTCCCAATACCTCCTGCCTGGTGCCATGCACTATCTTCAACACTACCCTGTTGATTTTTCTTTGTTGTCCTTATCCTTGGTCAAACATTTCACTGATGTGTGAGACTAGCCACTGATGTGTAGGACTAGAAGCTCCCTCAAAAGCAAAAGTTTTGTTTATCTTTTCACAACTGTTCACCTCATGTCTGGGATAGTGCCTGCCATACAGTGGGTGCTCAGTACTTCACTGTAGAGTGAAGAACCGAGAATATATGGAAATGAGGTCAATTTGACATAGCATGGAAGCCTGGCTGGGTGATCCTGGGTCCAGAATCAATTCTCAATCTGGCCACGCATAGGTAAAGAAGCTCAGCCGACATATGTCCACTTTCCAAGCCTCGGCTTCCTCCTCTATAAAATGAGACTTTTAGAATACCTGAAGCCCAAAGTCTTTTTAAACTCTGAAATCCTACACTCTTTATGATTCAAAATGATTGAGGTTCCACTGGAGAGTTGCTAATTTGATATATTCTATTACAGAGCAATTTCTGTGATGATATATGCCTGTTCAGCATACTGGAACCACCTTTCAGAGTGACATTTTCACACATCTGGTCAAATAAATTAATGTTCCCATCTGGATTGATGCTTCTGGTAGGAACACCGAGTACTGATGCCACACGATCCCTCCATCATAAAAGAGAAAATGTGTTAAGATTTCGCAACATCAGGCAATGACGTCGTTGGCTTTCCATTTTCCAGTTTGTTTGTTTGTTTTGATTTTTCATAGAGCCATTCACTAGCTTAAACCTGATGTTCCATCATAAAAAAGGGACACACAATCTCACACGTCTTCACAGAGCTGCATGTGTCTTTTGCTCTATCCTGTTTCTATGGAAAACATTAATACGTACCAGGTTGATCATTATTTTAGGTAAAATACTAGTATATTACCATAAACAATGTCTGCAATTTGAGACTCTGGTGGGTATTCTTGTTGGGCAAAGGCAGAGTCCAAGGGAGATGGTATGTAATACTAGTTGTCACTGGCCCCAGCATCAGGCAATCATCCTCTGGTTCCAAAGACTGGGGTGTGTGCAGGTGTCCCACCAGGAAAACATGGACTCCTATTCTTCCCCTCACAAAGGTGAGTTCTGCCAGTAACTGGTCACAGCTCACAATATCCTACTCTCACATGTGTCTGCTTCTTGCTTCAGATTTCAGCTGAGTTGCTCTTGATGGACTTGAGTCAGCACTTCAACACTGTCACAGCTCTGACACTCTGCCCTTCACTGTCTGGCTGGAAGTCAAATGTTCTGTGGCAGATGAGTCACTGGCAGCACTAATGGACACTTCAGAAAGACAGGGCTGTCTGCCGAAGAGCCCCAAAAAGCCCACGCACCAGAGTGATCAACGACCATAGGGACCTTTCCAACAATGGTGTGAGATCATACTGTTCTCTCTCAACCAGAGCCCAGGAAGGAGCATACTAATGGCGAAAACACAATAGGGTGGAATTGAAAGGAAAGGACTAGCTATGAACTCAAAGTCAACTTAAATGCCAAAAGAATCATTTAGATTTTCCAAATAGAAATAAGGACTAGAATCTCATACTTGGAGATAAACAGTGCATTATATGTGCTGACACATATACGTGCTGGGTAAACATTAGTGCTTTTCTTTATTATTAAATGAAATCCATACTCTATTTGCTTAATTTCAAGCAGCCATGGTTGGTCGATGTGCACACCTGGGTGAGTGAGGCCCTGTCTCTCACTTCACGGAACTCAGTATACTGAGGGAGTCACAGATGCAAAGTGCTTGGAGATCCTGTGGAATTCGTTCCAAGGAGAGGTTTGGTAGGCCAGTGTTAAGGGCACAGGTATGTGAGATTAATTTGAATGAAAAAATTAGAAGGAAACATTGGAAGAGATATTTTTGAGCTGAATTTTGCAGACCGTAAGATGATGGGGAACCAAAAGGCTGAAAGAACAATGTAAGTTAAGACTTTATGGTGGAAATTTTAGACTGTTATCTTTAAACTACCCATAGTAGAGAAGGCAACCAAAATACTTGATATCTCAATCAATAGCAGGGAAGCTATTGATAGGAGTTAGGTAAGCCTAGAAGGTAAGGAAGAGCTAGATCATGGGCAGGAGGAGCTGGGGGCGGAGGTAAGAGCTAATTAATGCTGAGCTATGACTTTCTGGTTTTATTCTACAAGTGAGAGAGAACTAAAGGTAAGATGTTTTCCTGTTTGTTTACCAGTATAATGGGGGAAATAACTTCAGTTTGAGGGAGAAAACTTTATATTTAAAAACTGACCACAGAACAGCACAGGTACACACACACACACCACATCACAGACACACAAGCAGTTAGCGAAGACTGTCTATTAAATTAATTTATTGTACTAGTATTTATTATTATTGGAATGTATGCTGTCTACTGTCACAATCTGAGCAGCGCTAGCT
Source organism: Murina feae (assembly GCA_004026665.1). NCBI lineage: Eukaryota > Metazoa > Chordata > Mammalia > Chiroptera > Vespertilionidae > Murina > Murina feae. The sequence goes on from PVJC01015119.1 coordinate 3,380, forward strand.
ACATGTTTCTAAATGAAGACATCTAAGCTGGCATGTACATCATCAGTGATGGAGGTTTGCTTAGTGAATTGAAGAATATAATTTGTAGTAGACACAAGCTCTGTGGCTAGGAAGAGAATGTATTGTGGAATGAGTTGACAGAGAAAGCACAGGTGTTAGCAGGAAGTCATCATTGGAGGTAGAAAGTAGGGTCAGGGTAGGGGTAAGTCATGCTGATGAAGCCCCATGATGGGGTGAGGACAGGCAGGCAGCAGATCATGCCTGGAATCTTCTGTATGCCTCTTTCACTGATATGGTTGACTCATCATGATCTTCTCAAACTAGTCACTGGTAGGGATGGGGCTCCTCAGGTCTTGGAAGGTGAAACTTTGTTGACTTGGAGAATTGAATGGAGGTGAGAGCTATTTGTATTCTGGTAAGGAAAGTGCTGGAGGTGAGGAGTGTGCTGGGGATGAGAGTGTGCTGGAGGTGGGAGTATGCTGGAGGTGAGAGTGTGCTGGAAGTAAGGAGTATGCTGAAGGTGAGGACAGTACTGGAGGTGAGAGTGTGCTGGAGGTGAGAGTGTGCTGGATTGAGGAGTGTAATGGAGATGAAGCTAGACACTTAGTCAAAGACCAATTAATAAAGGGTGACCCACATAATTGAATTTTACCATATAGGTCCAGAAGAGCTGTTACATTAATCAACGAGTGAAGTTTCTTGGGGGAAATCCCTGTATTATAGAAAAAAAACAAACAAAGCATTAAATGAAAAAGCAAATAATGAAGTGTGGGAATGCATTTAATGACAACTTTCCTTCAAAGTACAAGGTATAGAGAGAGGGGAGAAAGATTTCTTACTGGATGAGGACAGAAGCATTCTTGCCCGGTGACCTTGGATGTTGCTGCTGGCCTTCATATTATTGCAGAGCTGCACTGCACTGCTCTAGGAGTGGCATCGCAGTGCTTATATCTACAAGGAAAGGAGAGATGAAAGTGCACTGGGCTCAGAGAAGAGGGGGGAAGCTGTTGACACAAAGAGCTCCCAGCCTGAGGTCTTAGAGAGGGTCCTCCCATTGGGACACAGATTGGCTAAAGTGAAAGGAAGCGTTTCTGGATTTGAGGACAAAAAGGAATTGAGGAGTCAAATGTTACAACGTCTCTCAGGTCATACCATCCAGCCTTCGCAGAAGTTAATGTCATATTTGTTCAGGATTTTCACATTGTTTAATGGCAGCTCAGATATTGGCATCCTAAAAAGCCCTGACTCCAACGTGTTTTCTTATGCAGCAAATATTTGCTGCGCTTCTTTGGAACTTTTCTAGACACGACAAATACAGGGAACAGAACCAAGCCCCTGCCCTCCTGGAGTTGACATTCACATTCTGAAGGAAAATAATGAACAACACAGGTACTTACAAGAATTTTTTTTTTAAGGCAAGGGATGACTAACAGGGACACTGTTTTATACAGGAATTGGAAAGATTATTTTCTGCTCCAACATAATCAAAAGATGATCTTTTAAAAAGTTTCTTTAATAAGTGGTTTATAATTAACATTCTAAGCAGAGAAACCCTGTATTTGATTGATCCTATACTCTTCTTATTCTGGAGAATACAATAATTTATAATTTTAAATGTATTTCTGGGATATTTTAAAGTCTGTCTTGCATACTCAAATGAGCTTTGTATATTCATTATTATGCACCATTCCTTAGTAAGCTGACAATAAATAGCCAGAGGAATGGATGAATGCATGTCTGAATGAATGATTGAAATACTGTGTTGCCAGCATCAGCTATTCCATGATAGTCACAACACATTTTTAAGAAATTAAAACACAATAAAATTCAGTTCTCTTTCACTACATTGTCCAGGAAAATGAGAAAGGACCATTGTCTATACTGTGATAATACATTGCTGAGGGCTCAGAGCTTGGTATCTCTACTCCTTTTTCTCTAATTGACCATAAAGTCTTCCACTTGGGTTCTCAGGGCCTCAGTGCTGAGCCCATGTTCAGAATCATCCAAATGGTCATGTCGGTCCAATCGAGGCCAAAGGTACTCAGTTGCAGATCCTTCACTGTCATTCCTCAGAAATTCCTGAGGCATTCTGTGGGAGCTCCTTATACGTCCAGCGTGGTTCAGGGTTTCTATTCAGGGTTCGAGTTCTGGAGGAGGCCACACACAAAATGAGGAGAGAGTAGAAGAGAATCAATTTGGAAACTCGGGGACTAGGCGTAGAGTCTACCTCTAGTGGATATGACTGCCCTCTGGTGCCTGGGCCCCACCAGCCTTTTATTGAGTCTCTGAGAAAACAACCATATCCTTAGGCAGGAAATTCCAACAACAAACAGGCAGCAAGAATTTACATGTAATTAACAGGTGGGGATTTGCTGTAATTAACAATGTTTCAACTTAAACAATGGGTGCATAGCTCCGACCTTTCAGAGCAACCAAGGTTGGTTGAAAACAATGTTTCCAGCATCAGAGCAATCAGTTTCCAGCAGCATTCCCAAATTGGAGTGAGTTTAATCCTTTTTCTCTTTATCTTATTTTTTCCCGTCACCATTTATCGCCCCTATACCCTCTTCCACCTCCACACAGCTCCCTCCTGCCAACAATCACTACACTGCTGTCCATGTCCATGAGGTTTTTCCTCTTTTTTCTTTAGTCCCTCCATTCTGCCCAACAGATCCCCTCCCCCTCACACACACACACCAGAGCTGTCTGCCTGTTCCCTATCTATAAGTCTGTCTCCATTTGCTTGTTAGCTCTGTTTGTTCATTAGATTCCACACATGAATGACATTATATGGTACTTGTCTTTCTCTGACTGGCTCTCAAGGTCCATCCTTGCTGTTGCAAATGGTAATGTGACCTGCTTTTTGATGGCCGAGTAGTAGTGCATTGTGTAAATGTCCCATAGCTGTTTTATGTCTACCTTTAAAACTACATTTTTCTTTTTCTGCCACAACACAATCTAATCCTATTAAAAGAATCTAAGGTTACCCCAGCAGAACATGTATTCTTGCTCTGAACAAAAAGAGAGAAAGAAATGAGGATAGCAACTAATCAAAGAGGCTCTTCCCCTCTTGCTGATGAGATCAGCTGGGGCTGGAAAAAAGGCATGCCCCCTCCCCCTTTGCCCCCTGGCTATAACAGCTACTTATTGCCCCATTTAAGTGATTTATGCTTCAATGGCTAACCTAATCACAGAGAAGATGTATGACTTTTGTAATTCCAAATAAATGTAATAAAGCTGAATGAAGCAAGATAGTGCGAAACTCAATCCAATGGTTTTGTTAAATTAACACTTTTTATAATTTGTGACATAGAGAAACATTAAAATAATATTCTTCTGTCTAAATAAACAATGACATTAAATTAGACAATAATAGAACACGGTGGTATGTCTGGGGTGAAGTAGAAGGGTTTAGCTCAGTTCGCCTTTTTTGGCAGGGGACAAACATATCACTTCAAAATGGATGCGCATATAATTTCAAACAGAAAAAGAAAATTGATCATGTGAAATGTGGTGCCCATTGCTTCTGTGGAGTATTGCACTTTAGAAACTTTTCCTAAGACTATAATTTAGCTGTACTACAAAGATGGATGTACCAAGATGTTCATCTCAAGTGTGTTAATCACAGCACAGAAACTAGCTAAATGTGCATCAATACAGATAGGTTATATAAATGATGGTTATTCTACGAATGGGGTATTCTGAAGCCTGAACAAAATTTTAAGTGTATTTGTTCCTTATATTGAATTAGAATGAATCCCACAACATATTTTTTTTTTTTTTTTTAGTGAAAAAGCAATGGAATAATCTGCTTTATATAAAATTACTGGGGTATGTAAGAGAGAGAGAAACAATGCAAATAATAGTCTGTTCCAGAAAGATACCAAGCAGAGTCTGGAAGAGAACATTAGTGTTTGATGTCCCAGGGATCCTGAAATAGGTCATCTGTAATTTTGTGTCATTGAAGGAGTTTCTGCAATTAACAGTTCCTGCTAATATATCCACAAAATGTTAATTTTTTTTCACATTGCTTTGAACTGAATTGTGTTGCTCTCTCCCCACAAGGTTATATATTGAATCCCTAACTTTTAATGTCGTGGTATTTGGAAATGGGGGGTAATTAGGTTTAGATGAGGTTATGAAGGTGGGGCCCCATGATGGAATTAATGCCCTTATGGAAAGAGACAACAGAGAACTTTCTTCCCCTCTCTGTATACCATGTGAGGAGACAGCAAGGAAGTGATCATCTGCAAGACAGAAGAGTCCTCATTGGGACCCTTGATCTTGAACATCTTATTTTCCAAAAAATATGAACAATAAATTCTTATGGTATAAGCCACCCAGTCTTCGATATCTCTATGGTAGCAGGAGCCAACTAAGACACATATTAAATAACATTCTAGTTATTTATTGCCATGTAACAAATTACTCGAAAACTTGGTTTCTTAAACACCCAAACTTTATGATCACACAGTTGTTGTGGTTCAAGGACTCAGAAGACATTTAACTGGATAGTTCTGGCTCAGATTGAGGTCTCCATATCTGAAGTCATGTGATGCCTTGACTGCGCCTGAAGGATCAGTTTCCTAGGCCATCACTGTGGCTATTTGTGAGAACCCTCCATTCTCTGCTGACTGTTGGCCAGGGTTCTCTCATGGTATACTCACCAAATAAGCATCTCCTCAAACATGATGTCTTTCTTCCCCAGATTAATTTAAAAGAGAAATAGAACCTACAAATAGAACCGTTTGCTAGATGTCTCATCAGACTAGTATAACACGGAAGAGGACTACACAACGGCATAAATATCAGGGGGCAGGGATCATTTGGAGCCGACTTGCAGCATAAATACTATAAAAAAAAGATCACTGTCTTTTTTCACTTGTTTTCTACATTACATTTTATTATATTAAGTGTTTACTATAAGAGAGTTTATTATCTATACAATCAAGAAATACCTCTTAAAATTATTCCACAAATACTTAAATATGTAAAAAACAAAGATAACAATTCCAAAAGATTGATTTTAATTGATTAGATATTAAAGCTATTCTATTAGCCCAAACTCTGGATTTTATTGTCGTTGCCTATTGTAAATCTGTTGTCAGGATTATGGTCATTTTTTAGTATATGTTAAATTTGTGATATTATAGATACTTTTAATATCTTCTCACTGTCTTCAGTATTCTCAGGTTTTGTCACAGGCACCAAGATATCGACTATTTTCATAGTTATCTTTCTTTATATGTACAAAAATATCTTTGATCAGATCTGCACAATTATGCAATAGTGATTATCTCACTGTTTCTTTTGCTGCATTCTCTCTCTGAGACTTTAAATATGGGCATGCTACATTGTCTTACCTATCCTTTTCACCCTGAGTTTTTATGTCGTATAATCTACCTACCTATTTATCAGTTCCGTACTTTGAGTTTAAAAACAAATTAAAATTGATTTTTGATTTAGTCTCACCTGATGCTAAACATACATTGGATTTGTTATTTTAATAAGTTTATTTTTTTATTTACAAATGTTCCATTTGAATCTTTTTAATATTTGCCTAGATTTTTTGATGGTCACTTAGTCATTTTTTTAACTTCCAAGTTATTTATGTAGCTTTTAAACACAGTAGTAAGTCTATATTTTTTATTTGATAATTCCAATTTTTGAACTCCTGAGAGAGGCTTAAATATGTTTTTTGAATTTTTTCCGCACATAGTCAGTCATTATGATCAAGTTCCTTACATGCTTGGCAATTTTTTTATGACCTCATATTTTGTTGAAGTTAATAAATAAGAAACAAATAAAAATTACTTAAGAAGTAGGAGTTTAAGGTAAAATAATAAATATAAATTTAAAGATATCATACACATAATTATTAAGGTATCTCACATACAACTTTACCAAGTATTAGGTAAACAACAAATTAAAAAGAAAAGAAAATATAGAAGAAACACCTCATAATGACATATTTTTAAATGGTATACAAACAGAATACATAATAAACTCCCAAAACTAAATTTTAGCAAATATATATTTCCATAATATAAACAAAACTAAATTTTAAGATACAAATTTATTATATAATAAAGCAAAACCAATCTTTATAATGATTATAATGAATACACGTAAATTAAGTATTTACAATTTTTTAAAAATATCAATACATGTGTAATTTGATTTCTAATAATATGTTAGGTTAGATTCTCTGCAAAAATATTGCTAAAATATAACTAGTTCATACAAAAATTATAAAAGTGTAACTTCTAAGGTACTTCTTGGCTCATTAGAAGTTAAAATCTATAAGGGAAAAAATAAATTAATCATATATAATGAAAGGCTAATATGCGAATTGACCAGTGGAAAATCCAGTTGCTATGGCGCACACTGACCACCAGGGAGCAGACACTCAACACAGGAGCTGCCCCTGGTTGTCACTGCACTTCCACAGGAGGAGCACTCCTCAGCCAGAAGCAGAGCTCAAGGCTGGAGAGCACAGTGGAGGTGGTGGGAGCCTCTCCCACCTCCATGGCAGCACTAAGGATATCAGACTGTTGGTTTAGGCCCTCATAGGGAGCGGGTCTAAGACATCCCCTGAGAGCTCCGGGACTGCAAGAAGGCATAGGCTGGGCTGAGGGAACCCCTGAGTGCACAAATTTCATGCTTTGGGCCTCTAGTTAACTAAGAAAGGAAGAAAAAAAAAGACCAAGATGGAAAAACAAGAATGATAGCAACAGTAGCCTAGAAAGAGAAACAAGGGCAAGGAGAGACAGACAAACATAAGACAGGATATCCTTAAGTGCAAGCACTGCTGGGAGCATCTAATCTACTCTGGGCCAAGTAGGAAGGTTAACTTGAGGTTTTTCAATTCAGCTTGGGACCCTCAAGAGGGATAAAGTAGCTTCTGGGTGACACAGTATGTAAGACCCAGCAGAAGCAAATCAAATCTTCTGGTATAAATAAATAAATAAATAAATAAAGGCTAAATAAATAAGTAATCCTTTGGCAAGATTCAACAAAAAAATCTGGCACAAATGGATTTAAAAAGAAAACCATGAACATAGATCTAGCAAGTTAAAACAAGAAAATGAAAACTAAAATAAGTTATGAATTACTATTTGCCAATATGTTTAAAACTTAGAGGAAATTCTAGAAATTATAAGTTACTGACACACACACAATAGAAAGCCTGAAAAATACTGTAACCATTAAAGAAATCACATTAGTAGTTAACTAAAATTACGCAGAAAAAAGACAAATGGGCAATAAACATACACCACAAAGAAAACCAATATGCTCCACTTCATTAGTAAGCAGGGAAATCTAAATTGAGACCACAATTAGTATCATTTTACATCATGAGACTGACAAAAATTAATGTTTGGTAATATCAAATATTAGCTGTGAATACGCATTAAGTGGAACCTTAACACACTGCTGGTGGAATTGTAAATTAATACAAGCATTTTGAAAAACAATTGGGAGTTATATTATAAACTGTAATGGTGGCTACAAACCAGCAGTCCCATTTATAGAAAAACCTCGTAGAGAAGTCTTGTATGCCAACAAAGACAAACATATTTATAGCAGTATAGCTTTTATTTGCAAGAAACTACTGACCACCCAACGGGTGGAGCAATTACAATTTTTAATTTTTGAAACATACATAGATAATCTAGAAAATAAAATAAAAATTACAACTCCAACAAGTATAATAATAATAATTACAACCTTCAAAAAACATGAGAAAAAGCAGGCTTAGATGATAGTCTGAATTGTTCAATGGTACCTGTCAAAATCCAGGAGGGTCTGTCTGATTTACTGCACTGACAGGTGTGTCCTTTAGACACTGTTCTTGCAAGGAGAACAGATCGGGCTCCTGTGACCTCAGGGATTCTGGGGCACTTTCCAACTCTCCCTTTCCATTAATTGTGCTTTTGACAGTAAGCTGCTTATTTACTAATCATTATTTTTTTAGCAAGGCACAGTAAATTGAAATGACTTTTTAATAAGACGCTCCCTATAGCAAGAAAATGAGGTATTTGGGGGACTTTTTCAGAACATAAGAAAATACAGTTGCTTTAATTGATAGAGCAGAACAATTCTCATGAGTTCTCTGTGTAGGAAAATATCCATTTGTACAGTTGAGTGCTTATAGGTCCAGGGTTAAAAATGGGTCTTAGGAGCATGTTACTCAGGATCAAATTCCCTCCCCAGCTTTAACCTGGTCCGAATTGAACTTGAAATCAGTGACAAAGATTTTCCTCCTATAAAACAAGCTTTTCCTCACCAAATGTAGTGTGGAAAGGTAAAGCAGGGAGAGTTTTTTCTCCTTTACTTTTTACAGAAAGGCATTTCAATAATTGAGGTTGAAAAACTTCATGAACCAGGGTCTAAACACACACACACAAACCCCTTCTGTTTTATGGAAATTAAAGAGCAAAGTGAATGGTACAGTAACTCTGCTTGGAAGTACAGGGGTTTGGGGAGAGATGAGGAAAAGAAATGCAGGGTGGTAAGACTGTAAAACTGGGAAAAATATAGAATAATTTTTCTCTTTAGATTTCCGCCAATTTCAGAGGGTAGAAACAGTCATACTGTCAGCCAAGTCTCCAGGCTCAGATGGTTCAAAGTTCACCCACCTGGGTTTGACATGCTCTTATCTATTTGCAATTCTCCTAAAGAGAATAAGATGGAATATTGAATTGATATAAATGAATGGCTCAAAAATGGAAGAATTATCCTCCATGCCTAAAAAAGAAAAAAGTATGTCCAATGGAAGCTGTGAAGATTCTTCAGTATCAGTTCCAAAGCCTTTCTTTTGTCTATAAGAACTCATGCAAGTGAGGGGCCTGTTACAATACCCAGGACCCAGATCAGGCACTCCCCTCCCCCCATTTACAGTGTAGTGACATTGGCCTTGACCTCAACCAGCACAGTATGTAGTTTTGTGAATGGTGATTAAATATATTTTCTTTTCAAACCTTGAGACTTCTCAATACTTGAGCCTCTTCAGAACCCATGGCTTTAAATGTGACCTGGCTCCTTCCTTGGAGGTCATCTTTTATGTCAATTCTGCAAAATGGCAAGTAACATTATCAATTTTTTTTTAAAAAGATACTTCTGCTAGTTTGATTTTGAATTATAAATGTCAAGTGTTCTGTTTTGGAGGTTTTATGTTTTATTACACTTTTTTACAAAAGAAAATTGTATATTTTTAGAATGTTTTTATGAGTAAATTTAATGTACTGAAAATAAAAATTTTAAAAAAAAGAAGAAAATTCAAAAGTAATCTACATGACCGATAAGGCATACTCATATACAAGACATGGTTTTCTTTCATCTTGGGGCTTGCTCTAAATGTACCCCATTTTGAAACTGAAAAGAGCCCTAGAAGTCATCTGAACAACTCTTTTCATTTTACATAAAAGAAACTGCAATTCCGAATAAGGAATTATTTTAGGTCACTCAGTTACTGGGTGGAGCATAGAGGTGAGAATCCAGACTTCCTCATATCCGGCGTTCTTCTGTCCACTCCTACAGCACTGGTGCCTCAGACTAGATCCACTGGAAGAGCACCATAGTACATTGACAATATCACAGTTCACTTACGGTTCTGGTTCCCAGCATTCCCTGCCATCTATCTTCATCTCAAATACAGAAAAAAACTGCCTTCTTACCTACTTGATACGATGGATCTGTGAAGTAGGATTTATTAGAAGAAAAGATACTAGGGTTAATATTTTTCAACAGTATTCCTAATGACACAAGAAATTGCTGATATACTAGTACAACTAGTTGACCTAAAGAAAAAAAAAAAAAGAACAAACACAGAAACAGAATGGTAAAAGTGCAATACGGTTTAAGTTAAAGTGCATTTGGAAGTCTTAAAACTTAGGTGAAAGACACCTGTAGCTCTCAAATCTGAAAATAAATTCCTTTCTTTTAGTGAATTAACTTAACCATAATCTCGTTAGCTTGGTTCTTTACTAATTTACTGATTCTTTCATTCCTCTTTAAATTTCTGTAAATCAGAATACAGCTTCACTTTCTGTATGCCCAGATTGTCCTCAGCAACTCATCCCAGGCCTTTCTATCCTGACTATACCCTTTAATTCTATCAAATACTAATATATGCACTGGGATTTAATGGCCTTTATCTGGAAGTAGGTTTATTCTTTCTTTTTCTGCATTTAAAAAAATTCAAGTACAGTTGCCCTGCAATATTATATTAATTTCAGATGTACAACACAGCAAACAGGCATTTATATACCTTATCTTACATTACTATCCACCTGACAGTATAATTATTACAATACTAGAGGCCCAGTGCACAAAATTCATGCACAGGAGGGGGGGGTCCCTCATCCTGGCCTATACCCTCTCCAATCCAGGACCCTTGGAGGAATGTCCAACTGCTGGTTTAGGCCCAATCCCACAGAGATCAGGCTTAAACTGGCAGTCAGACATCCCTCTTGCAATCCGGGACTGCTGGCTCCTAACCGCTCACCTGCCTGTCTGCTTGATTAACCTTAACCACTCTGCCTGCCTTCCTGATGTCCCTAACTGCTCCCCTGTCTCCCTGATCACCCCTAACCTCCTCTGCCTGCCTGCCTGATCGCCCCTAACTGCCTCTGCCTGCCTGCCTCATTGGCCCTAACTGCTCCCTTGCCAGCCTGATTGCCCCTAACTGCTCCCCCATGCTGGCCTGATCACCCCTAATTGCTCTTACCTGCCAGCCTAATTTATTCTAACTTCATCTGCCTTGGCTCCCACCACCATGGCTTTGTCCTGGAAGGATGTCCAGAAGACGTCCAGAACACATCTGGTCTAATTAGCATATTACCCTTTTATTAGTATTGATCATTGACTTTATTCTCTATGCTGCACTTTACATCCCATGACTGCTTTTATTACTATCAATTTGTATATCTTAACTCTTGCCCCTTTTTCACTCATCTACTCAACATCCCTCCCATCTAGCAAACATCAATTTTCTGTATCTCTGAGTTTGCTTCTCTTTTATTTGTTTATTTATTTATTATTTTAGATTCCACATCTACGTGAAATCACATGATAGTTGCTTTTCTCTGTCTGCTTATTTCACTCAGTACCCTTTGGGTCCATCCATGTTGTTGCAAATGACAACAGTTAATTCATTTTTATGGCTGAGTAATATTTCATTGTATAAACGTACATCGTTTTTTTAATCCACTCATCTATTGATGGGCACTTGGGCTTCCATATTCTAGCATTGAAAATAAAGCTGCAATGAACTGTCCATCCCTCACCTACCCATCCCACCCACCCCAACTCTCACTCTAATGTGTGTTACTCAATGTGTCCTCTCTTTTAGCGAATTTCCCTATACTCGCTCAGGAAGAAAAAGGAACTTTCATGACTGCCCTTTAATCCCAGCCACTCCCAGTGTGTTTTGTCTAAGGATTAGAATGAAAGTTGTAGTTACTTATACAGTGGGGTACCGCTGAGAAGTAGTCACCATCCTTCTGTCCCCTGCCCCTTACTTCCATTTACTGTATCCATTGTCTCAAAGAAATTTGTTCTCTAAGAACAAAATAATTCAATTACTGGCTTTGGCATTTCTGAAGCCAGCATCTGACTCATACAATAGAATCAAAATTGTTCCTGAGCAAACTTTTCTTCTTTTCCCAAGAAAGAAACAAAACCTTTCCAGAAAAAAAGGCCAGAGGTCCACAGGCCAGGCTTTTCTGGGGTGTCTGCAGGTGGGTCTTGTCTTATTTCTACCCCAGGGTGCAACTTGACAGGTGAGAAAGCATGATGGGACCCCAGATGAGATAAGGGATCTGAAGGTAGAAGGCACAAATGCCACCTTGTCACCTGCAGTTCTTACTGAAGTGTCCTTACCGTCACAGCCCAGGGACACAGCAGACTGAGGCAAAGAGGCAGCTGTCCTTGGAATCCTGCATTTTCAGAAGTGCAGCATCACAGACAGATGGGGATCTTTGGGAAGGGTGCAAACCTGAGCTGAGAAGGGGAGTCTGTGGCCTTTCAGGGCTCTGTGATCAGGATAAGGTGATCCCACTGAGAATGTGAACATGCATTGGACGGCAGAGCAGATGGAAACACAGACATCCCAGGTGATGGCTGCATGAATCACTGAAGCAGAGAAAGAAGCAGACAGCACTGCTCACCTCAGCAGGTGTCAGGTGAGGAAATGTGACAACTGCAGGCCAGATTCATGCTCCTCCTTCGGGCCATGATACTACTGGGGAATTTTGATTAAGTAAGTTAACTCCTTCCTTTCATCTACTCAAAATTTTAGATGAAATCCTGGACTACAGGGAAGTAAGGATACCTAGTATTGACATTTCCTTGAAATCAGTTTCTGATCTGGAAAAAAGAGAACAATCTGAAATTTAAAATAATAAGGTTCCAGCACTGAGCTTGGTCATTGCAGAGTTTTACCTATGCATTTACTTGGGTGATTATAGTTGTAACTGAGATTGGAAGACTATATCAGCATTTACCTGTATTGTCTTATAGAAGCTACATCCTGCCAGTGATTGTTTTAGGTAATAACTTAGGGGTGTGAGATCTGAGACAATGTGGGTAAGGTGGTTCACCTGTGTGCACCTTTAAAAAGGATGGTTCATCTGTTTCAGTGATTTTCATAGAGTATTTCCAGTTCCCCCTTCAGAGAGAATGCCCACTTTTCTGTAAGATTCAAATCATCGGGGAGGGGTTGCCAATAAATATATTTTGCATGAAAATAAACCTAAAAGAAAGAAACAATGCATGCAAACACACACACACACACACACACACGCACACACACACACACCAGGTCTGAGAATCTCCTAGCAGAACATGAACTTAAAAGATCAACTCCAACTCCAGCCTGCTGGCATGGCTCAGCCGTTGAGCCAACTTATGAACCAGGAGGTCATGATTTGATTCCTGGTCAGGGCACATGCCTGGGTTGTGGGCTCAAGCCCAGTGTGAGTGTGCAAGAGTCAGCTGATCAATGATTCTCTCTTCATTGATGTTTCTAATCTCTCTCTCTCTCTCTCTCTCTCTCTCTCTCTCTCTCTCTCTCTCTGTCTCTCTCTCTCTCTTTCTCTCTCTCTGTGTCATTTCCCTTAAGCTCTGAAATCAATAAAAATATATTTTATAAAAAGATCAACCCCAACTTCCTCATTACAGAGACTCAAATGTCAATCCAATAAGGCATTTGAATAGCTAGGGAGACCAAGCAGATTCATCCCAGGGCCTGACACAAATGCCCCCTCCCTTGACACATACTTAATTTTCTCCTCTAATCCGGATGGTGTTCAGAGGAGGCTCTAACTCAGCATCTTGGCCAAGAAGAGTGATTTGCCTCCTCAATATGCTGGATACATTTGAAAGACATCTGCATAAGCTTCAAATGCCTTGGGTGCATGTGCTCTATATAAATTACAAACAGTAAATGAAGACTTTGGAAGAATGTCAGTGCATCTAATCAGCACTCAGACCACTGGAATCTATCTTCTGGACCTTCACCTTTTTAAAATGCAAACTATAAGAATTGTAAGATTTGTCTGTGGCTTACAATGAGCCAGGCTATACAGTAGTCCCCCCTTCTCTTCAGGAAATATGTTCCAAGACCCCCAATGGGTGCCCAAAACCAGGGATAGAAACAAATCCTTTATATACTACTAGAGGCCCAATGCACAAAATTCGTGCAAGAGGCCTTCCTTTCCCCAGCTGCTGGCACCAGCTTCCCTCGCAGAAGGAGGCCCTGTCCACCTGTCTCAACCTGCTGATCAGTGGCCTGGGCCTCCCTCTGGGGGGCAATCATGGGGCAATAGCCAGGCCCCCAGCCAATTGCATTGCACCTGCCTTGGCTGACCTAGAATCAGTGGGTGTCATAGCATGGTCCCAGATGGCAGCCTGGATGGTTGTCCAGTTGATTGTTCTGCTGTTTGGGGTGTTCAGTCTATTTGCATATTGTGCTTTTATTATATAGGATGTTTCTTCTGTATATACATACACTTAGGGCTTCTCTTTGGCATATCCAAATTGCAAGAATCACTACTTTTGTGCTTTGGGATCATTATTAAGTAAAATAAGGGTAATTTGAACACAAAAACTATGATACTGTGAAAGTGGATCCAGTAAGTGAGATGGTTACTGAGTAACTAATGAATGGGTAGCGTGTACAGTGTACACACTCTGGACAAAGGATAATTCATGCTCCAGTGGAGATTCAGTGGAATTGTGAGAGTTCATTGAACTACTTAAAACAGCATGCAATTTAGAACTTGCTTATGTCTGGCACTTTCCATTTTATATTTTTGAACCACATTGACCAGGGTTACTGAACCCACAGAAAGAGAAACTGTGGATAAGGAGGAGTGTTGTGCCTGGTGTCTTGTTTAGTAAGTATAAAGGAGCAGTTGGCCTTCTCAGGTTATACACTTAGACACTGTGGGCTAGTGAAATTGTCACAAGCTAATAAGTGACAGAGCCAGGACTTGAATCGAACTCTAGTGAACGGAATGAGGTCCTTGAACAGGACCTCTCTGTAGTTGTCTTCTGTCTGCAAGCAGCTGCAGGCTCTCAAGGAATCCTGTAAATGTAATTACTGCAATGACTCTAATGAAATTGCACGAGCTTAGGGTTTGGGTTCTGAAACCTTGGTTCTGCCACTCATTCCCTTTGTGATTACGATACGATGCCTAACCTCCCAGAATTTAAGCCACAGGTTCATTAATTCATGCAACTCTTACTCTGTGCTGGACATCACCCAGCGCTATGGCCCCAGAGAGAGGAAAAAACAGCATGTCCCCACCTTCTTAAAAGCCCTTGTTTTCTAATAGATAGAATGTGACTTATGATTGATGCCATGCTCACCTCAGAGATCGTCTGCATGGACTGATTGAGATATGATAAATGCTTCATAAAACATAACGTAGATATATAACTCTTATGGGTTATTTTGAGTACACATTACCCAAGGGCAGAGAGAAAGATCCCATATGTATTTCTTTATTTTCTAACCCTTGGGGACTTTTTTGTGTCTTATATATATTCCTAAGAAGGCTTAAGATCTTTAGACAAGTTCAATAGAAACTGAACCTATTTCAAGAAAATGCAAAGCAGGTTGTTTCTTCTCAATGTATTTAGGTATTAGTTTTCCTTTTGTCTGAAATGCATTAAAGTGTCGCTGCTAGAAGTGCTGGGAAAAATGTAGATTTCTCAGCTGGGAGATTATATGATTTCAGTGCAGGAAGCAGAAGCCACTTAAGTATTTACCAGGAAAGAACTCAATTCCAGGAATTAGGTCTTTACAAAACTGGAAAGCCTGAGGGAGAAGTTCTAGAGCTATACCAATCTTGGCCAGTAGGGGAGCTGCTGTGAGCACCACAGAAGCTCACCCTGAAGGTGGTGCACACCAGTAAAGCAGGGGATTGGTCATTGGCACTGGAATTTGACGGTTACCTGAGGAAACTCCCAGGGCTGCAGCTTCCCAACCCTGAAGAAGCTGGAGACCCAACACTGAAAATCTGCTGTGAGAAGACCTCATGGATCCACTGGCTTGTGAGTCAACACTCACAGCCTGGGCCACAAAATGATAGCCTGAGTCCCACTCCTGTCTCCCCATTACCTCCTGAGTTCACCAAGAATGCTAGCAGCAAAGGAGGCTGTGCAAAGTAAGGTTACAGCTATCCAACCTTTCCAACTTGAAAGAGGATGGAATGGGTGCTGGATGAGAGAACCCTGAATTTTTTCTTTTGCCATTTCTAGTTTCAGTTTTGCTGTGTAGACTATATGTCTCTCCCTCTGTGCATAGGAAACATTCACCTTTCCCATCCTACCAGATTGTTATACAGAGTCCAAGAATTCTACACATGTGAATATGTTGTAGAAGCCCACAAAAAAGGAAAAGTTGTTGGGTTGTTTTGTTGTTTGTTTTTTGTGGTTTTATCCTTATTTTGCATATGCATGGGCATTTTTTTCCTACTTGGATGTAAGTGGATACATACATTCCTACTTGGATGTAAGTGGATACATACATTCTGTCTTTATTCTCTGCAGATTAGAAAAGCTCTCAAAGATCAAAAGCCATTTTAGGAGTGAAATAAGCCAGTCGGAGAAAGATAAATATCACATGACCTTGCTCGTGTGTGGGATATAATGATCAACATAATTTGATGAACAAGAACAAATCCAAAGACAAATGGTAGGGGGGATGGGATTAGAGAGTAACCCAAAGACTTATATGCATGCATATTAGCATAACCAATGGACACAGACACTGGGGCTGTGGGGGCTTTCCTGGGGTGGGAATGGCTGGGTGGGGGATTAATTGGGGGGAGGGAAGACATATGTAGACTTTAGACAATAAAAATAAAATAAATAAAAAGCCACCTGAGGAGGACTGGTGGGAAAGAATGGAGAATCTCACATTAATGGAAAGAAAAACTTCATAAACTTCATAAAGGGAGGCTGCCTGCCCAGCTCTGTGCCCACCATGGCACTGAGCACCGTCCCTAGTACCTAATATGCAGGAACAATCATAGAGCCATTTCGTGATAAGAAGATTCAAACCCTGGTGTCACCTCTCCTTAGTGGTTGGTTATATAAGTAACTTATATGACCCTGACTTAAGGGTCAGATTTCTTATTTTCACACAGGATAGCAATGTTTTCCTTCACTGAATTTTTATGGGGGATGGCTGGAATCAGAAGGCAGTAGTAAAGGGATTTGAAAGTCCACTACTAATCACATATAAGGAAATATTACCGTTTGCTGAAAAAATTGACATGAGAACACCAGATCACTGGGGGAGGGCCAGGGGAAAGAAGGGAGCTGTTTAAAAGAGAAGGGGAGGCATGCAAGAGGCAGATTGCCCATTTTTTCTCAAGTGCAATCCTTGAATAATAGTTATTAGCTTACCTGGATCCATTTGAGACCCCTTAGATAATAAAGAGGAGAGAGATGGAGAGAAAAGAGCACTTGTGAGACCTCTTCAGGGCCTGGGACTGTAATTGCATAGCTAATCTTTTATTCCCAAAATAGATGTTTGAGGTAGGTGTAATTATCTTTTTTTTTTTTTTTTTTGGTTGCAAAAGGCTAAGTGGTGTGAGGTCACTGAAGCAGTGAGTGGTAGAGTCAGCATCGATCAAGATTTATCTGACCTGGATGCTGGGTCCTTTATACCACACAACACTGCCTCAGGTTACCCAAATGATCTCATTTCAGAGAGCCAAAATATCTTAGCAAATGCTCCAAAAGTATTTTCTGAAGGAAGATGCTAAATTTTCCTCCAGAGTGGAAATAGTGTAGTGGGCGGTTGGGAGAGTTGGCTTTGAGGCAGACCACCTGGCTCTGAATTCTGGCTCTTGCACTTACCAGTGGTGTAGCCTTGAGCAGCTAGTCATGCATTCACTCTATGCCTCAGTTTCTTCATTTCTAACCTCAGGTTTAATTTAGTAACTATCCCATAGGAATATTTTGAGGAATAAGTGAGTCAGCACACGGAAAAACCTGAGGACAAGGCTTGTCGAATTGTGAACCCTCAATAAATGTTTGATAATATTATAAAAAACTATGGGCCCTGTGCACAATTTGTGCACTCTTGGGGGGGGGGTCCCTCAGCCTGGACTGTGCCCTCGCAAACAGGATGGCTTCTTGGTCTCAGGACAGCTCAGGGCACTCCAGGGCTTGGGGTACAGTAGGCTTCCCCCCATTGCCACTGGTGGCTCAAAGAGCCATGGCTCCAGCTCGGGACCCCTGCAGGGCCATGGATGGAGAACCCATCCAGAGGCTCCATGGGGAGCAAGATGCCCACCTCAGAGCCAGCCCCATAGTCTGGCCCCAACAGCTCGAAGAACTCCAGGGTCTCTGGGACCTTGTCCAGGTGGCACAGGTTCATGCCGCATCCTGACAGGCTGCCCCCGCTGCCACCCATCCCGCCCCCACTGCCATCCACCTTGCCCCTGCTGCCACCTGCCCACCCCCTCTGCCTGCCACTGCTCGCTCAGTGGCTGCTGGCCTCCATCTTGGCTGGGTTAATTTGCATACAGCCACTCTGATTGGCTGGTGGGCATAGCTTGGCTGTGGGCATAGCTTAGGTGTCTCAGAGAGATGGTTAATTTCCATATTACTCTTTTATTAGAGTAGATAGAGAGAAAAGACTGAGTGTCAGGATGAGCTCTAATTCCAGCCTTCAGCATCTTTATTCAGCTCTTGCTAACAAAACTACTTTAAAGAGAATCCCTGAGCTTTAAAATCAGCCAAATAGCTCAGAGAAATCCAGCCACACTGAAAAATATTAAGTGACCCATGACTAGAGACAAGAATGGATCTGCTCACTGACATTCACAGGCACACATTAAGAAACTTCACATTTGTTTGCTGGGTACTAAAGGGAAAGACTAGAAAACACAAATAAAAGTAAAATGCAATAAATCCAATAATAATAGTCTTTAGTTCATTTTGTTTGTTAATTTGTTTTTTAATTACAGTTGACATACAATATTATTTTAGGTCCGGGTGTACAACATAGTGATTTGGCATTTATATAACTTGATAAGTGACCACCCCAATAAATCAAGTACCTGAAAGGTAAAAGGGACTAAGAATAGTATTTGAAAGGAGATAAGTAGCCATCCTAAGGAGATTCATACTTACTGAAGGCCAATGCATGCCATAAAATAATGTATACATTCTTCTTTAACCCCACACCAACTGTATAAAGTGCCAATGGTTATTCACTACTTCACAAATGCATTCAATATGGCTGGAAAAGTTAA
This sequence comes from Murina feae, assembly GCA_004026665.1. Classification (NCBI taxonomy): domain Eukaryota; kingdom Metazoa; phylum Chordata; class Mammalia; order Chiroptera; family Vespertilionidae; genus Murina; species Murina feae. Next base: position 22,162 of record PVJC01015119.1, read on the forward strand.
GCAATTTGTCAGTGATTGTAGAGCTATATAAAGAAGTGCTAAAGCCTTGGCATATATCACTTACATCCCAAAGTCCACTCTTCCCATTATACTTCCATGTCACAATGGATATTCTTTCACACAATAGATTTATAAGATGATTCTCAAATGAAAGAAAGATGAGTTTATGGTAAAATTTGTGTTTAAAAGCCAATAGGTTTTTTTTCTATTAGAGATTTATGCTCCCTAATCCAGGGTTGGCAATATGCCATCATTTTTATATGTAAAACTTTATTGGAATATGACCATGCCCTTTCTGCTGGTATGATCCATAGTGGCTGTAGTACTATGAAGGCAGAGTTGAGAGAGTTGAGTTTCAAAGGAGAGCAAATAGTTTGCAAAGTCTAAAACATGTTCTGTCTCATGCTTTCCTGAAAGAGTTTGTTAACCTGTGCTCTAGACTTTCCAAGGATCTGACGTGGCTAAGGTATTTTTGGAAAAATACGTATAACTCATCATTTCTACATCTCTGCATGTACCTCCCCTTGATTTACGTAACATTTTCTGAGATTCCACATGTCAAACCTTTGGAAATGCCACTCTGAACTGTGGTGCTTATGGTAAGAGACCAGCCTACTTCACCAGGACTTCGATAAAACTCATTGCCCAGTGCTTCTCACATTCCAGGATGGAATTTTAAAATTCAGTTAAAAAAAATTCAACTGTTTCTAAACATGAGTTACAGATATTCTTGAGAAACTGGAGGATTTCACTAAGATAACAACTTCCCAGGACAGTTTAAAACAGCTTTAGAGTTTTAAGATATTCTAATAGCACTATATCCCTGTTAGTAATTGATATCTGGAAATTTAAGTCCATGGGTCCCCATCAAGGTCTTAATAGTTGAAAAATAACTCCAAAATAACTTGAAAACTTTCTAAAAGCTGTTTTCAAAATAAAATAATAGTAATTGTAATTGACCACTCCAACTTGTGGCAAAATGTCCCCTACCTGTCAAATTTGGAATTCAATAAATGAATGAATGAATTAAAAATAAAATAGTAAAAGGAGAGTAAAACAATACATAGCTGAGAAGTAGCTCTGGAATCAATAGTACAGAACAAAGTTAATGTCTGGATTTATCACAATTACAAAGGATTCATTGGAAATGGGACTCAGGACCTTTTGCGGCCTCTGTTGGTATTTCTTAGAATAAGGACTCCATTCAGGAAAAAAGCAATTGCGGCTCAATCAAAATTTCTATCTCACTTTCACTTGCAAAATCTCTAACTAGCGATAAACCAAACTGGTGGGTTAAGATGACTTTGTTCTGATTAATTTTACAGTAATTCTGAGGGCCTCAGTTTTAAATGAATTGTTTGAATACTAAATTATGCAGCTTTATGATCCGGGAGATAAGCAGCAGCTCTAAAGATGCCTCTGAGACTTAAAAGAGACAGCATTAGAAGCTCATTATTGCCGGCACATTTAGCATGGTTAAAGCAGGGGAAAATAGCCATTAAGTTAATGTAATAGTTAAACTGGATTAATTTTAAAAACTGCCCTGTGAAACACTTACACTGGATTTATTTTTTCCCCTTACGTGGACACGTTATTAAAAAAATAAAATAAAATAAAAAGCATTCCAAGTTCCTCCTCCCCTCTTCAAGGCACTTGCAATTTGAAACGATAGGCTTTTTCTGTGGTAGATGTACTGAGGAATTCACTCAGTCCTGCCATGTAAGAGCAACGAAGGAGAGTCTGGTCCCATCGGTGACCCGTGGTCGCTAAGGTTCCATGTTGAGCATGTTGGTCAATTAAAAGAAAGAAACATCATTCCCTGTGTTCTAAGGGGAAAACCACAGTGAACAGGGAACTTAAGTATTGGGAATATTTACCTGAGACATCAATAAAAATTAGGTTACAAAATACTCAATGATAATTCCGAAGTGACCACCAGCATGACACTGTATCCATTCTCTCTCATCTTGAAAAAAATTCAGGCTTTAACCATGGAGATTTTTTCCTCTATTCGACTTCATGTCACTGAATCTCCCTCCCTCAGTCACCTTTCTAACTGTTCTTGCTTTTAATTATTTTGTTTGTTGTGTTTTCTTGAAAAGAGTCCTCTGTCTTTTTAAAAATTACTACAAATAGTAAAATGATGCACAATTGTTATCATTACTGTTATTTATATACTAGAGGCCCAGTGCACAAAAATTTGTGCACTTGGGAGGTCCCTCAGCCCAGCCTGTGCCCTCTCAGTCTGGGACCCCTCAGGGGATGTCTACCTACTGGCATGACTGGCCAGCCTGGGTGAGGGGCTGATGGCTGTTTGCAGGCTGGGCAATTCTCCCAGTGTGAACCCTCACCCCATTGGGATGTGGCCAGCCTGGGTGATGGGCTGAGGGCCATTTTCAGGCTTCCCACAGCCCCTTCAGGTTTTGGGTCCCTACTGGGGTGCCTGGGCGGCCTTGGTGAGGAGCTGAGAGAGTCTTTTCAGCCTGCCCACAGCCCCTTCAGGTTTTGGGTCCTTACTGGAGTACCTGGCCAGCCTGGGTGATGGGCTAAGGGCTGTTTTCAGGTGCTCAGGCTGCCCACAGCTCCCATTGACCCAATGTCCCAGCAAGGCTGGCTGGAAGCAGGTTTCTGGGGCTTATTTATCTTCTATAATTAATACACGGTTCCTTTAAACAGAGGCCTAGGCAGGTAACAAAGCCTCCTGCCTGCTTCAGCTCTGTGGCTTCTATAATTGAAAGAATGTTGCCTTAGTAGACGCACCCAGCTGGCCTAGGCAGACAGTTTCCTCCATCACTGGTGCAATGGAAGCCTGCTGTTTGGTTCAGCTCCGTGGCTTCTATAATTGCAACTATGTTGCCTGAGCCAGGAGAAGAACAGACGGCCTAAGCAGACAGTTTACTCCTGGTGCAACAGAAGCCTGCTGTTTACTCTAGCTCCGTGACTACCGGCCTCCATCTTGGCTGGGTTAATTTGCATAGAGCCACTCTGATTGGCTGGTGGGCATGGCTTAGGCGTCCTGTAGAAATGGTCAATTCCAATATTACTCTTTTATTAGATTAAATATCACTGGTAATTATGACAAAGGGTACATTTGTTCACAATCCTTCAACTGTGTCCTTTTCTTTTAATTTTATTTTTTAACTAGAGGCCTGATGCACAGAATTCATGCAAGGGACTTGGTCCCTGCTGCCGCGGCTTCGTCTGGAAGGTCATCCGGAAGGTTTAATTAGCATATTACACTTTGGATATCATAGATTATAGTTTGCATACAATACTATTATGTATTAGTTCAAGGTGTACAGCATAGTGTTTAGACAATCATATACTTTACAAAGTGTTTCCCCTGATTTCCCAGTACACACCTGGCACCATATAGTTATTATAATATTATTGACAATATTTCTTATGCTTTACTTTACATCCCATGACTATTCTGTAACTACCAATCTGCAATTCTCAGTCCCTTCATTTTTTTCATCCAGATCCCAAACCCCTCCCCTCTGACAACCATTAGTCTGTTCTGTGTATCTATGAGTCTCTATTTTGTTTTCTTATTTTTTCTCTTTAGACCTCACATATAAGTAAAACCATATGGTATCTGTCTTTCTCTGTCTGACTTATTTCACTTAGCACAACTGTGTCCTCTTTATATTTGGATTTCCGAAGATCATTCTGCCTATCCTTCACTACTTCATGAGAATATGAGCCTGAATCCTTACCAAAGCTAATTGTCTAAAAGCTTGATATATAAATAAAAACTCATGTTGTTACCATTTATATCCCAGTTTTCCTCCATCCTAATTTTCCCTTTAATTGAATATCACCAATATTCTCTTGGTCAAATCTAGATGTATGCATGTATTTAATGAAATCAGCTCTATTCTTTTCTCCCTCTTCCCTTTTATGTGGTCTTAGTCACAGAGACCTGCTCGTAGAACTCTATGTATGAGAGCAACATGAAGACATGGATTTTAAACTATGACATTTTTATAAAAGTTCTATTAATGGTAACCAAGAATGATAAACCAAAGCCCTGGGAGATCCTGCCAATGACAGGTAGGATGGGTTGGCTGATGAACATAACTCTTGGACTATATCCATACTTCCTTCTGGTCTGAAACAGCATGGGTTCTCAGGACAAAGACATCACTGTGCTGTAGCTCAACTTCACTTCCTGCCCCTTGTTTAGAGATGAAAGGACTATGCTGACTAGGTAATAAAAAACCACCTTTTCCTATAGGTGGGGATGAAGGATGATTCTGCAATCTAATAGACTGATGCAGATGTTCTCTTCCTCTCTGCTCCTTTCTCTTTTCATCATATTCTATTCTTTGACATCCAATGATACATTCAATTCTGGATACATAAAATATTAGGGATCCAAGGATGAATTCCATATCCTGAAGAGAGTTGACCTTTTGATGTAGAGGATTAGAGGCCTGGCATGGTGCATGCAGTAGGGTATTGCATTTATTACAGCACACCTGGAAAGTGTACAAGAGTCAGAGTTTGAGTCCTGTTCTTTGCAAGTTTCAATATTTAGATACACTTTGGAAGACTACTAAATATGCTAATTCTCGGCTTCCCTCCATGATTCTAATGCTATATACCTGGATTGGCACCTTTGAATCTGCAGTCATACCCTTTTCTCATAATTCAGATGCTGGACAGTAGGTGTTTTCTTGAGTGATGCCTTAAGAAACACTAACTTAGCAAAAGATAAATCTTACTTCCATACAGAGAAGTACAGGGTGAGTGTGTGATTGACAATGGAGAATCACCATCCTACTCTTTGGTTTTTCATCAATATAAGACTGTTGGCCAATGCCTAACTGGACATTGAAGAAAGTAGGCGACTAACCACGTGACTTAAGTTAGAAATGAGTTATGGTTGAGATAGTGAATGCAAAATATATTTTCATGTCATTATTGACTCACTAACAGGTTTTATTACAGGTGAACTTTCAACATAGCTATTTTCAAAATAGATTTGCAAATATAAAATCTTTATTTTAAGAATAAAATAACATCTATTTATAATATTCACATATAGTAAAGCATAGTAAAATAATTGTTTATATTCACTGTTCAGTTAAAAAGAAAATAAATTGACTATTAATACATATTTGTTACTTGAATTAGTTTCTTGTTCATATCTCCCTATAATACCATGTTGCAGGTAATTATTTTCTGGGGAAATTTTTTTAAAAAATTGTTCTTAACATTTTTCATAAAATCACATGTAATTATCTTCAAGTTTTATATTGTGGTTAATAAATTGGAAATTGTTGACACTTCTAATTAATTATTTTTTGTAGAACAGACTATTTTTAATTAAGTAAACTGTAAAAATGCCAAGTAAAGCTAAAAATAACTTTATTAAATTGAATATGTTTTCATTTCTAACTTTTGATATTTAAGTTTTTAGCTTAAATGTATTTATCTTCAATGGCACTGTCTTCCTCCTTCAGTCAAAATTCATTTATTTGACTGATATTTTTATTAGAAATTAGTCAACTAAGATGTCCCTATATCATTTTTACACTTAATTTAACTCCAGCAAAATTGTAGGCTGCCTCAATTTCATCCGATTGGATAAAGTATATAAATTCATCCAATATAATAGAGATACTTCATCTCAACATTCTTCCCTGAGGCGAAATATACAGAATATAATTAATTATTTAAGTCAAAGTTAAATATTGAGCTCAGCAGTTATTTTGTTCAATCCTTTCCTTCCTGTTGTAAAAATAAATTTAAGGTTTTCTTGTTTGCAAGGTAAAAATGGGCTCAAGTCCTCAATAGTTGAAGTTTGTATTTTTAAGTTCCAATTATTAAATAATGTGACACAAATATTTAAATTATTTTGAAAAACCTTCAAGAAAGTCAAAGAGTCTGTTTCAAACATCTTCAATTTCTCCTTAGGATACCTAGAATGACTTATAGAGTGGATCCCAACATTTCCAGAATCAGATTGAAGGTGAGCAGCAGAGACCATATGTACTATCTTTAAGCATATAGTTGTTTTATTTCACACTAGTCTTACATCAAAAATTTTGTAGTACAACTACTCCAAATGCATATCTGTAAGACTATTTGTACTTTTTAAAATAAGCTCAGATTTAATTTTGTTTGGTAGAATGTTGCTGTTGGAATGCACATTTAATTTACAGGTGTAACATAGACAATGCCAACCACATTTCTGTTCTGTAGTTGTGCAAATTGAGTAACAGCATTGTTCTATGATGTGGCATCTTACCAAAATTTATATGAATATCATCATCATGAAAACATAATCTCCTTTTTGTCATTGAATTTTTAAATAAATTTATAAGGGCATTTACAAATTTTCAAATGTTTCTTCATATATATATATATATATATATATATATATATATATATATATATATATATATTTCAAAAGCTTCACTTGATTCTGTGACACAGATGAAATCCATTGAATTAGATAGCAGCCAAGGTAAACCAAAGGGGATGAAATAATGATGACGAGGTGGCCTGTTTCTACAAATCTATGTTTATTTACATGAACAATATATCTAATCAGTCAACAAAACAGACAAACAAACAAACATTTAAACAAAGACACATCTTCACTCAGAATCAACTATGAATACATCAGAGACCTAGTTCATCCCCAGTCGGTGATTTGAGTGCAAGCAATCATAGTATCACCTACTTCACAGAGAGGAGACTATATGGCTCTCACTGGTAACCCCAGGGGACTTGGGGGATGTTTCTTAATCCTTAAAATGCTTGCACATTAAGAACAAACATTCCATTTCTCCTAATTGCAATGTCACTCAGAATATTGGACCTGGAATAAACCATTTATTGCAGTTGAGTTTGATTCCAAGTCTTCTAAGTTAGTTTAAGTGTAATGATACTCAAGTCCAGAAATAGAAAATGGTTTCCCCAAGATGGTACAGCATCATAGTGGCAGATCTGAACTATGTTGTGTGGATAAACAAGCTCCAAAATTCTCCCATGAAGAATGTCAATTAGATCTCCCCGAGTAGATCTCAAATAGACTGCAAATTAAAAAATGATGTCTACAATCCCTTTGATGAATGAGTAAAACCCATTATATCAACCAAATGATTAAAAGAAAAGTTGCCCAAGTGATTTAATGACCTACCTCTCTATTTCCTACCTGTAAAAATGTCAGAATTTGGAACCAGAATGCAGCATTATTTATATTTGATGTCGATAAGCCCTGAATTATATTTGGGAAGAAATAAGAAAAGAAAATACATATATAATCTAATAAAAGAGTAATATTGAAATTGACATTTCTACGGGATGCCTAAGCCACGCCCACCAGCCAATCAGAGAGGCTATATGCAAATTAACCCAGCCAAGATGGAGGCGGCAGTCAGGGAGCTAGAGTAAACAGCAGGCTTCCATTGCACCAGGAGTAAGGTGTCTGCCAGCTGGCTGGGCCTCTCTGTGCTCAAGAAAGCAACATAGTTGCAACATTGTTTCAATTATAAAAGCCTTGGAGTTGAAGCAAATAGCAGGCTTCCATTGCACCAGCAATGGAGAAAACTGTCTACCTAGGCCGGCTAGGCCTCTAACTAAGGCAACATTCTTTCAATTGTAGAAGCCACGAAGCTGAAGTCAACAGGAGGCTTCATTACCTGCCTAGGCCTTGGCTTAAAGGAATAGTATATCAATTATAGAAGATAAATAAACCCCAGAAACCTGCTTCCAGCCAGCCTTGCTGGGACATTGGATCAATAAGAGCTGTGGGCAGCCTGAAAGCCTGAAAACAGCCCTCAAGCCTGCACCCAAACTGGCCACACCCCAATGGGGTGAGGGACCCCACTGGAGGGGTTTGACCATCCTGCAAAACAGCCATAAGCTCCTCACCCAGGCTGTCCAGGTACCCCAATAGGGACCCAAAACCTGAAGGGGCTGTGGGCAGCCTGGAAATGGCCCTCAGCCCCTCACCCCCTCACCCATGGGGTGAGGATCCACACTGGAGGGCTTGGGCAGCCTGCAAACAGCCATCAGCCCCTCACCCAGGCTGACCAGGCACGCCAGCAAATGGACATCCCCAGAGGGGTCCCAGACTGTGAGAGGGCATAGACTATGCTGAAGGACCTCTCAAGTGCACAAAATTTTGTGCACCGGGCCTATATATATATATATATATATATATATATATATATATATATATATATATATATACTAGGGACCCTACCTGTGCAACTGGGGGCCCAGTGCACAAAAATCTGTGCACAGGTAGGGTCCCTAGGCCTGGCCGATGATCAGGACCAATCCGGGCCTTCCAACTTCTGGCCGGGCCTTCCTTTATTCTGCGCCACACCCTGGTGATCAGTGAATGTCGTAGCAAGTGGTCAAACTGGTGTCCCAGTAAAACTCCCGAGTGGACACTTTGCACATTAACTATATATATATATATATATATATATATATATATATATATATATATATATATTCTAATGTTTTTTATTTTCCTTAAGAACATAGTAGCTGTAACTGGTTTGGCTCAGCGGAGAGAGTGTTGGCCGGTTGACTGAAGGGTCCCAGGTTTGATTCTAGTCAAGTGCATGTACCTTGGTTGTGGGCACATCCCCAGTAGGGAGTGTACAGGAAGCAACTGATAGATGTTTCTCACTTATCGATCTTTCTAACACTCTATCTCTCTCCTTTCCGCTCTGTAAGAAATTAATAAAATATATTTTTTAAAAAAGAACATAGTAAATCCCAATTAACAAGACATTCATGCAACCTTACAACAATCTGGCCTCAAATGCATTTCTTCATTATTTTTTTCATATTCTTTCATATTTTCTCAACCTTCCCATATTACTTCTGAAAGTTTAAATGCAATGATCTTTAAATTCTTCATTGTCTGTACAGGAAAATCATGAGCATTTAATGAGTGTCATTAAGTACAGCTACTTCTCAAAAATTTTAATTATTTTAAAAAATTTGCTCTGAGTCCCTATAATCTAACACTTTTAAATGTAATTTATCACTAGATTTTCTGTCTAGTTTCTCACTTTGTTTTCTAATTTCAATCACTAGGTTTCTGCCTTAAACCCTGAATATAAATAAGTGCATCACTGTTACACTCCTAGTTTCTATAGGTGTGCATCTGGGGTTGAGTGTCACTATCTGCCTTCAGACTCACTGCTCTCTGTTTCCCCTCATCTCCTGTCTTTCAAATTATAAAAAGCATTACATCTGTTAGCAGCAAAAGGATGTGGGCCATACATCTGGATTTACCAGTTCCAGGTGACATGATCTCAAGTAAACTCTAACTTCTCTGAGTGTTAGCTGAAGACACTGGATGTTATATGCAACATATGCAAGAAGGCACTATAAACACGACAGTGCTCTGCAGAAGAATGGGGAGAATTGGCACCACCTTTCTCTGTTGGATTTCCTGCTGAAGTTCTCCCTTATCTATCAGATCATTTGGACATCCCCCACTGCCTGCTGGGCCTTCCCCATAGGCTTGTTGCCAGGTTCAGCACATAAGCCACCCGCTTGGCCTGACTGTCATAAGCTCTGAGAGCTACTTGGAGAGCTCCCAGATGCAGTCAGAGACCACATTCACATTTTAAAGTGTGAGAGAAAATGGGCAATGTTCGCTCATGGATATGGGAATTCCTGCCAGTGGTCTGGCTTCAGACATCATGATATTCAAGAGCTTTAAAGGATTTAGTTCCTCTCCAACTATCAGTCCTGATGGATTAATACAGTGACAGAAGGGAAGCCACTTGCACCGGTAAAAGGATATATTTTTATATGTAACTAGGGGCCCGGTGCACAAAAATTTGTGCACTCTGGAGGTCCATCAGCCCGACCTGTGCCCTCTCGCAGTCTGGGACCTCTCTGGGGATGTCCACTTGCTGGTGTGCCTGGTCAGCCTAGGTGAGGGGCTGATGGCTGTTTGCAGGCTGGCCAAGCCCCCCAGTGTGGATCCTCACCCCATTGGGGTGTGGCTAGCATGGGTGAGGAGCTGATGGCTGTTTGCAGGCTGGCCAAGCCCCCCAGTAATGTCCCTCACCCCACTGGGGTGTGGCCAGCATGGGTGAGGGGCTGATGGCTGTTTTCAGAATTTCAGTCTACCCACAGCTCCTGTTGACCCAATGTCCCAGCAAGGCTGGCTGGAAGCAGGTTTCTGGGGTTTGTTTATCTTCTGTAATTGATACACTGTTCCTTTAAGCTGAGGCCTAGTAATGAAACCTCCTCTTTGCTTCAGCTCTGACTTCTATAATGAAACAATGTTTAATTAGAAGTCAGGCCCGGCTTGCTGTTTGCTTCAGCTCCTAGGATTGAGACATTTGTTGCAAATATGTTCTTCCCTGGAGCGGAGAGAAGCTAAGGCAGCCTGCAAACAGTTTCACTCCTGCTGCAACGGACGCTGCCTGTTTACTCAGGTCCCTGAGTGCCGGCCTCCATGTTGGCTGGGTTAATTTGCATACAGTCGCTCTGATTGGCTGGTGGGCGTGGCTTAAGCATCCCGAAGAAACAGTTAATTTTAATATTACGTTTTTATTAGTTAGGATATCAACAGAAATGGTTATTTTCTATTTCAAGAGCTACAGGAGAAGCTATAGAACAGAATCCGTTTTGGAATGCTTTATGTTGAGTATTCTGTCCTTTGTGGCCAGGGGATAGATATGCTTGCTAACCACACTGGAGTCCCATGCCCCTTCTGGGGCTGAGTTACATGGGAATAAGCCCATTCAAATGACTTGGTCTAACAGAGGTGGAGGAGAAGTCACCATAAATCAATATAGAGTAATGGAGGCAGAATAGAATGAATGTGCCCCAGGGAGGCAGAAATGGTAATATTCATGATACCAGGTTTGCTTTGCTCAGCTGTCACTCATTTCCTACTGTGACTATTCCATCCAAATGTCCCAAATATGCCATAAACTTTATCTGACAGCAGGTATTTTCCCACTCTTTCTCTTGACCTTATTTTACATGTGTGCTTTTTTAGATTTTTTTTTTCATAGAGTAAAGACCAAGAAGAAGAAACTTCACTCTAAGTCAGTGACTTACAAAGGAGAAAGGTGAGTTTAAAGTTATCATGGTCTTATATTATTAAAGAAATGATATTAAAATTAAGACTTTGCAATTCAATGGATTTTCTAAGTGCTAATCTAAAAGTCTTTGTGAGTTGGCCATTTAAATGACTCAAGCAGATTAATATTGCTAAGGAATGGCGACCTGCAGTTCACATCTGTCACTACTTCTGGATAAAAATTTTTGAAGGTACTGCATACTGTGTCACTTAGAATAAGTCACTTTTACTTTCTGAGTCTCCATTTAATTCATTTTAGAAGGAAGGGTTTAGGTGTGATTATTTATGCAACAACAAAAACTGTTAGCCATTTACTAACTGCCAAACACTGGAAATATTCTAAGAAAAGAGTCCCTTGATCTGAGTTTTGAAAGATGAGAATGTATTTGTCAAAATGACAAAGATGGGGTCAGGGATTAAGTTTCTGGCAAAAGCCACTTTAAAAGCAAAGGCATGGATTGTGAAGCAACCTAACAATTTTGAATAAAATCCAGGACATTAGGAAGCCAAGGATGAGATTAGTACTTTATGGTCTTGCATTTTGCAAGTTGCCTTTCAAATTCAAATGTAAGGTACATAGTCCAGGTTCACAAGAGAATTAAGGCACCTTATCTTAAGAGGAAATGTTCCTGATGTCATGCACATCTGTGTTTGCTTTGCAGTTGAAGGAAGTTCATATGGGGTTTTCTGATGTAGGCTGGATGAGAATTTGGGTTCTAGTTCTCACTGTTGGTAGAGTAAACTTCTGTACCCAATGATATTAGACTCTTGAGTTCAGGCAATTGTCCATGAGAAGAACGTTTATTATTTGTTCTGCTAAGACAAAAAAAATCATAATTAAAAACAAGCAGGTAGAAGTGGGCCTAAACACAATCCAGGGCTTGGACTCATGCCCAAAACTAAAGAGGAACCACTTAGCCTAGATCAGCCAAACCACCATTGACATAAATATCCATGGACAGAAGAACAAAAGCTTGTTTTTAAAGTACTGAATTCTGGGACATTTTGTTCTGCAATATTATTGTGCTAATAGCTAACTAAGATGAATTAGGATATCTACCGTACTTCTCCTTCCACTCCTTTCTTTTTCTTCCAATCCAAAAGGATCAGGGTATTTTTAAGTAAAACACGGTACAGATAACGAAAAGACAGTTCCTTAGAAATAATTCTATAGTTATTTACCAATTCACACATGCCCAGTCATATCCATTAGTCCTGTGTTGAAGGGCACCAGGGACAAAGCAACCTTCTAGAAAATAATGCACATGAGATGAAAGTGTCTTTAGCAAGAGCACTTGCTTTCTCGATGACAATGGTCAGAAGAGTAGAGAGGATCAATTTATTCTCTGGCCCCATCTCTCTCCAGTTGAGCAAAGCACAAGGGACATATTATTGACTCTGGAAGACATTTTTGTTTATAGCAGCAAAGCTGTGTGGTCTGTATAACTGAATATAAAACAAAGATTGGTAGATTATATTTTAAACACTTTATCCTATTCCAAGTTTCAGTCTTCAGAACTCTGCTTCCAGATCTTGCTGTTTATGAACCAGAAAGTGGGCTCCCACGAGATTTCCAATCTACCAATATCTTAATCTTGGACTTCCCAGTCTCCAGAACTGTGAGAAATAAATGTTAGTCACAAAAGCCACCCAGCTTATGAGATTCTTATTATAGTGGCCCAAACAAAATAAGACACTGGGCAAGTACTGGAGAGTTGAAAGGGGGGAAAAAAGTGACAAAAGGAATGTTTTACTGAATGTGAACCTAATGTGTGTTTGAACACTTGTGGTGATCAGAAACATTTTGAAACAATTTTGTTTGAGAGGTCAGTCATTTTGGGATTCATTTTCTTAACTGAGTATAAATCTGACTCACTGAAAAATGCCTCTTTTTTAACTCTATCTTTGAGAGTCACAGAAAGCAACTGTTTAATTCCTTTTACATACAGCTATCTATCCTATATAATAAGAGACAAATATGCTAATTAGCTGTTACACCCTGAGGCATAATGACCAAGTGCGTTACTACCAAATCACAGATCAATGAGAGGTTGGGACAGCGAGGTAAAAGCAGGCTACAGAGAGCTACAGGAGGGGACAGGGTAGCAAGCTATGAGGGGGGATAGGGTGGAGGGAGTTACAGGAGGACGTGGCAGCGGGGGGAGAGCTACAGGAGGGTGGCAGTGACCTACTGGCTACAAGTGGGGGGCAGAGAGCTACAGGAGGGGGCAGGGCAG
>PVJC01015120.1:0-35490 GCA_004026665.1 Murina feae
GGGGGGGGGGGGGGGGGGGGGGGGGAGTGGGAGAATAGATTGTAGAGGAAGCTGCCTCATTAATCCAGGCAGTGACATCACTGTGCTCTGACTGGGATGGCAGCGTTTTTATTTTTTAAAGCTTATTGGACATTGCCCTTTTGTTTTTTATGACTTAGCTTACCTTCAAAAACTTTGGCAGATAAATCAACGCATCTTTTCTAAAAATCTTAATATTCATTTACTGATAGGAAAGCCAATTTTCCCTGATCATACCTAATTCCCATTCAAAGTAATCTTTTCTACATTCCTTAGACTGTTATCAAGTTAAACCAATGATTTTCTAAACTGGGAGGTTGGCTCCGGCTCCATCCAGGGTCCTTTCCAGCCAGGAGAAGGGGCTGAGTGGGTGGGAAGCCCCGTGGGGGATTTTCTGAGGAAGAGAAGCACATGGGCTGTGCAGGGCCTAAGCCCCCTGATCTTGAGCACTCGGAGGGGCAGGCCCCGCAGTGATAATCAGGGCTCCTCAGGCCAGTTGGTCCGGTGATGTGGACTTTGGATATGGTACCTGTGTGTTCCAGGTTCTTTTGTAAAAGACGGAACAAAAGCAAACTGACAGACCTCCCAGGGAGGGCTGCATGAGTCCTGTTTCATATCAATCTTCCCTGAGCTCTTGCAAACAACTGCCTAAGGTGCTTATATAAAATACAACCTGTAATCGCCTCCATCATCAAATTCTCTCTCATCAAGTTCTGGTTTCCTCAGACCTTCTCTTCCCAGGAGTGATGGGATAAGGGGAGTAAGAAGACTCAACTAGCGTTTCCTTCCAGCCTCGGCTACCTTCTGAGGTCGAATGTGGTGAGGGAAGGTTCAAGTCAGGGTCACCGAACTGGGGTGCTCCCCATACCTTGCACCCTTTCCCCTATGTCAGGTTATCTAGCCCTCCATGGCTCTCTTCCTTTATCACTAGAATGAGGATAATTATTAACGATTGTTCTACCTCGTTGTGCTGTGAGAAGTAAATAAATTAGGATTAAATAAGTAAGACAGAACAATTCTCATTGTTAGCTATGACATCATATTACTATTACTGGGAGGGAGAGGCTAGGAAAGGAGGTGCCAAGTCCAAAACCCAGACTCCAGGCTACAGTGACTAAGGGTGCAGAAATCACCCAGGAAGCAACCACCCTGGAGTCTCCGCACGTTAGTCAGGGGATTCTCCTGGGCTCCAGGGCCCCAAAAGTCACTTCCTAGGCTGGATCAACACTACCCGCAGCCCCGCTGCAGTTTCCATGGGCTCAGCATTGCCAAGCTCTGGGCACAACAGCAGTGGGCGATGTTCCTGCCTGGCCTGTCCCCTGCCCCCTGAGGCTTGCTGGAGGCAGAGGCAGCAGCTGCTATGGATGCAAAGCAAAGGCCTTCTCAGTTTGGTGTGAGGAAGCTGAGGGAGGTTGGCAAGGCTGGGCGGCACCCTGTAATTCTGCCAGAGGCTGAGTAACCCCAGAGGCGAATCGGACCCGGCTCTGTGGCGCTCCTGGGATGGCCTTCCTGAGGCTGTGGAGCTAACACTGCCCAACCCAGATGCTTCTTTGCTGGTTGTCTCAACAGCTGATAATTCAGTTCTCAGTAACACTGACTCACAGGTCAGCAGTTCCCTTCTTGGCCTGCACAGTCTTACACAGATTAAGTGTTTCTCCCAGGTAGAGGAAGGTCTTTACTTTTCAGTATAAGTAGGGGAGGCAAGCAAAGTGTTGTGATTAGGAGCACAGACTTGGAGCCAAACTGTCTGAGTTTGGGTCTGGCTCCACCACTTACAAAGTGGTGTGACCTTGAACAAGTTATTTAGCCACTTATTGCCTCGTCTACAAAATGGGGATAATAATAGTACTTACTTCATATAGTTATTATGAAGGCTACATGAGTTAACATTGATATAGAACTTAGATCTATGCCTGGCATACATTATGTGCTTACATAAATGTTGGATAAATAAATGTTCAGTAATGAGGAATTAATTATATTAAATCTAGGTAATGGAATAACATACCACCATTAAAATCTTTATTACAGTAATATGGAAATATATTCATGACCATTACTAGACTATAAACAAACTACAGTATATCATTATTGTTGAAAGAAAGAAAGTAAATCTACATACATTCAAAATGTGCTGAAAGTATGCACACCAATAGGGTGTTTTTTTCTACCTTCCAAAGTTTCTGTTCTGTATAACTTAGTAATGAGAAACAATAAAATTATTCTGTGATAACGATAATAACAATTATCCAAATATAGTAGCTGTGCATAATCCAGATTAAATGATCATGCTTTAAAGTGATGATGATGATGATGATGATGATGATGATGATGATAGCCCCCAAGCACATGGAGCTGAGGCTGAGAGGTGACCACCACCACAAGCTCTAATGATGAGGCAGATGTTACCATCAAAAAGACAAAGTAATAATATTACATGATTAGATGGGATATGACACTCTATTTTCCTTCTGGGAATAATCCAAAGCTAACCATACCAACTCAGTCAGACCTAAGGAACAGGTGGCTCGTGTATGCAAAATAAACAAAGAAGCAAGTGGCAGTGTGTAAGAGCAGGGAGTTGAGCGTGCTTTGCAAAGTGGTGAGTAAAGGGGGAGTCACAAAAACTGCGCACATGGCTAAGGTGGGGTGGGGTGGAGAGAGCATTTTTCCAGCCATTGAGTCAGAGGTTTCAAGAAGGAAATGGAACTTCAGGGGCTGCTGAAATAAAGGAAGGAGATAAGCATCGTAGGTGTTGTTGTTTTTTTGCTGCTCACTTGAATGGAGAAAAGAATAAGACTTATCCCCTGAACCATGACTTTCAGTGTGGGCAGACTTTTCTACTCTGTCACCACGCCACTTCTCACCCTGCTCCAAGATCTTTTAAAATCCGGACACGCTGCATCTGGGCTCTGATGAGTGGGACTAATGTTACATTAAACAGTCAGAGGTAGTAGGTTGAATCCAAAAACCATCTCAGCTTCACTGCCAGGGTGCCCTGTCTGGCTTTGCCTGGTTTTGCTGTTAACACTCACAGTCTCACATACTCCTTTCCCAAATGCAACCATTGCAAGATGTCATGATCTTGTTCATCTCCATTCTTTTAGCTCACAAATTCTCTCCCCAGCATCCCTCACAAATTTACCCTCAGAAGATGTGAAGCACTATGAGAGAAAAACAAAATACTAGTGGCACGTTCTGAAATTGTGCTGGTGGGATGAAACTTTTGACAGACGGATCGGTTTCAGTTCTCCCTTCAATTGTTTCACATGTCACTGCCACAAAGCCCCTACTGTAACTTACCCTCGTCACAAGCCACGTTGATATTTACATGGAAACCATCATTGCAATAATACCCTACCTATCAGAACTGGCTAGAATTGCTTCATCTTTTCCAGAGAACCAGGGGTCCTGGGGCTGCATCAGCCCCTTCCAGGGCTGTGCCCGGTGCACAGGCAGGAGGGGGTTGGCAGGCTGTTTTGCTTTCCAGCAAGAGCTGGCAGTGATTAGAACACCCAGATGCTTTCTGTTGATGCTTGTCGGGGCTCAGCTTCTAAGCTTCAGGCTTGTCAAAACAGGGGTCACAAATTTAGTCTCAGGAGAACTGGCTGCGCATTAGAAGGCAGAGGAAAGAACCACTAGAAGAAAGGCTGTAATCACTTGGGAAGAAAGTCTTCACTGTGTTTAGAGAAAGGAGGGCCCAATGAAGCAAGAGCTTTTTTCCTTCCAAGAGCATCTGGTTCAAAGCCATGGAGGGAAAAAGAGCAAGGGGTGCCCACGGCTTTGTGGAGGGAGCGCTCCTGGCCGGCAGGCATGCTTGGTAACACCAGGCCTTCCCGGAGGTGGGCATGGCTCCTCCTTTCCGCAAGACCTGCTTTCTGACCCCAAGAGTTAGAGAAACTACATGATTTACAGCTGCATTTCTTTCCCCTTCTTTCTGATCTTCCCAGCCTGCGGTCTGTTCAAAGCACACGCAAGGGAAGGAGAGGCCAATGCATCTGCCTCACTGGGAAGTGGTTTTGAGCAAGCACCAACACACGCTTTGTCTTAAAATGGGTCCCTTGCACTTCAGTGGAGCAGGGCTGTGGCTTGTGCAGGTGTTTGCAGTGCTCCCGGAGCTCAGCGGAGGTGAGCCTGTGTAAAGATGTCTCCGACTGCAGACACCAGACCGGGCCTGCCAGTGGTGTGTGCTTCCAGTAGCCCCCCTTCACTTCTCCCTTAAACAGAAAGGAGGAGGAGAGTATCTCCCGGACCAGAGAGAGAAAGAGAAAACAGAAGGCCCTTTAGATGGGAAAACTATTGTGTTTTTATTTTATTTAAAAAAAATTTAATTGATTTTAAGAGAGCAAGGGAGAGGGAGAGAAAAAGAGATACATTGATGTGAGAGAGAAACACCCGTCGGCTGCCTCCTGCATGCCCCTGCCTGGGATGAAGCCCAAAACCCGGGCATGGGCCCTGACAGGAAATCTGAACCCAAAACCCGTTGGTGCGTGGGAGGACGCTCAACCAACTGAGCCATATCAGCCAGGGCAAAGCTGCTGTGCTTTTAAAAAATTTGATTTATCATTTATGAGTTTTAGCTTGGTGGGAAAATTTCTTTCCCTGATCAACACAACCCTCCTATGTTAGCACTGAAGTTTCCCTCCTATCTCATTATCTCAGTGGGATCTATTTCCTTGATGGAGCACTATGTGATTCTCACATCACTATCTCAAAGAGAAAAAAAAATGTTATCTTGCTATAATCAAGTCACAAACCAAATAACTCTGTGCCATGCTGTGTTTTCTTTGCTTCCCTCTGCAAAGCTGTTTGGGGGAACACTCCTGTCTGTCTCTAGACTCCGTTTCACTGGAGAAAAAAGGTTTGGCCAGCTTGAAAGAAATCAGAGTCCAGGTGTCCCAGTATTTTTGAAACAGTATAGATCCATTGCTGCTGGGACCTGGGGTGGAAGGGTAAGAGGTTGAGAACCAACAGAAGCTGGCTAAGTGGCGGCCTCCTCCCCTACAGCTGAGGCCCTTGTTTCTGCCTTTGAACCTGTTGGAGGGGCCAGTCCTGCAAGCTGGGCAAGCGTAGCTCTGCTGGGCCTGGCATAGCTTATAGCTGTGTCTGGAGCAGCCTCTTCTGCCCTCCCCCACTAGGCCAGGTGTCTGCCGCCTCTTCCTTTGCCCCTTAACAGGTACTTGTGAGTAGGGAGAACTAGAACCCCAAAACTACTAGTTTGGAGAAACCTATTCTAGGAGGCTCACTGGAGAACTTGGTGCAAAGACTGAGTTGCCTGCCCACTGAGCTCTGCCCTCACCCTCAGCCCCACCCTCTGGCCAAACACATCTCCTGCATTCAAGCTGTGGACCTCACCGCTCTCCCCTAAAGGACGGCTGATTGCAAAGCTGGTAGCCCTTCCACAAGTCACCGACAGACCCGAGTGATGGCTTGCGACTCAAAGCCCAGCACCCGGCATGGACATGGCCTTGGATTTCAGTAGTGGTAAATAAATAGAAGGCCCAATTTTTCAAACTCTCTTTGCACAGCTCTGTTCTTTGCCTTCCTCGGCGTTCAAGGCTTCCATAGCAGATTTGCATAGGTTTTGCCCTCTAACAGACCAGGGCTGGGGTCATGCTTTAAACTGATGATGTGAATCTGTCACAAGTTTCTTCACCCAGCCAAGCCCCAGCCTCTTTTTCCACAAAATGGGGGTGCCTACCTCAGAACTGTTACAGAGTTTGAGTGCGGTGGTGCTGAGCTCAGCGGCAGGCACCGTATGAGCATCATCCCCTTCTCTTTGCCTAATGCCCAGCATCACCTTGACACTGGCTCCTCCAGCCCCAGCCCCGGCTCACCTGCCTGTCCCAGGTAAGCCACCCCTGTTCCACAGCTCTCTGGGTCCCTTGAACACAATCATTGGCCTAAACATGAATACAGCTGAACTCCAATTAGCAGTGCAATCCCTGCACAAAAAGAAGAAAAGGAAAAGAAATGAGGTCAGCTTTGTGATCAATATACTTAGAGATTTCTTATTCCATCAGATACTAGAGGCTGAAAGTATAATTACGGCAGGGGGTTCGGTGAGTTCCTGGGAGGCTGGTCTCAGCACAAGTGGACTCAGATCCTTTGGGATGTTGACTCCCATGATGGAGACAGACTGCTGGTTGAGTGGATCCTGGCTCTAACTGAGTATTTTCTGTGGTTTAATGTTCCTGCAGGGAAGCACCCTCTCTGCGCTGGGCAGTGATCTGAGGAGCAGGGACACTGCAGTCAACATGATGTCCTACCCCTCCAGGACCCCCACTCTAGCAATGGAAGCAGATATGTGAAGAGGTAAATTGCCATCTACTCTAATAAAAGAGTAATATGCAAATTAACCATCACTCCAAGATACCTAAGCCATGCCCACCAGCCAAGTCACACCCCTAGCCAATCAGAGCGGCTGTAACCCAGCCAAGATGGAGGCCAGCAGTCACGGAGCTAGAGCAAACATGAGGCTTCCATTGCAACTGCCTGCCTAGGCTGGCTGGGCCTCTGCTCAAGAAAACAATGTTTCAATTATAGAAGCCACAGAGCTGAAGCAAACAGGAGGCTCCGTTACCTGCTTAGGCCTCTGCTCAAGGTAACAAAGTTTTAATTATAGAAGATAAATAAACCTCAGAAACCTGATTCCAACCAGCCTCGCTGGGACGTTGGATCAATAGGAGCTGTGGGCAGCCTGAAAATGGCCCTCAGCCTGTCACCCAGGCTGGCCACATCCCCATGGGGTGAGGGTCTTCACTGGGGGGCTTGGCCAGCCTGCAAACAGCCATCAGCCCCTCACCCAGGCTGGCCAGGCACACCAGTAGGTGGACATCCCTCAAAGGGTCCCAGACTGTGAGAGGGCACAGGCCGGGCTGAGGGACCTGAGGGACCCCCCCCCCCGAGTGCACAAATTTTTGTGCACCAGGCTCCTAGTAATAAAAATATGACTAAAGTGCTTTATAACCTCAAAATTCTGTGGCAATAACTAAATAGACTGTGCATCGAAGGGACTTGGCAATAATTGATAAATAAATAAACGGATAAAAGATTCCTGATTGGTGTGGCTTAGTTGGTTGGGCATCGTCCCAAGCATTGAAAGGTTGCTGGTTTGATTCCCAGTTAGGGCACATGCCTGGTTGCAGGCTCCATCTCTAGTGGGGGTCATGTAGGAGACAGTTAATGGATGTTTTACTCTCATATTGATATTTTTCTCTCTCTCCCTCTCCCTTCCTCTCTTTCTAAAAATCAATTAAAAAAATAAGATACCTTGTAAAAAATATTAACAGCAAGGACTCAATGCTATATGTCCATTTGGGTTACTAGTGTGAAATCTATCTATTTAGTTTTGACATTAAAAAGAAGTGAAAACACTAGACTTGTATTGCCCTGCAGTCACACGCTATTTACATTTAAATTACTTAAGATAAAATTTTATCTTAGAGCAACACAGTTTAATAGAAATTGCAATTTCTCATTCATACTAACCACATATCAAAGTGCTCAAAAGCCACAGTGCCTGGTAGATACCCTAATGGACGGCAGTCTCCCTGCTTAACTTCTGGAGCAGTGGTTCTCAACCTTCTGGCCCTTGAAAACAGTTCCTTATGTTGTGATCCAACCATAAAATTATTTTCATTGCTACTTCATAACTGTAATTTTACATTATGAATCATAATGTAAATATCTGATATGCAGGATGTATTTAGGAGACCCCTGTGAAAGGGTCGTTCGACCACCAAAGGGCTCGACACCCACAGGTTGAGAACTGCTGTCTAGAGCAAACATTATGCTCAGTCTTATGGGCCCCCCACACACACATTCAAATGTTGAAGTCCTAACCCCAAGTACCTCAAAATGTGACCAAGTGTGGAGTCAGAACCTTTAAAGATGCAATTAAGGTAAAATGAAATCATACGGGTGGGTTCTAATCCAGTATGACTGGTGTCCTTCTAAGAAGAGGAGGTTAGGACACAGACACTCACAGACCATGTGAAGGCACGGGGAGAAGACGGCCATGTACAAACTAAGGAGAAAGACCTTAGAAGAAATGAACGTGCTGACACCTTGATCTTGGACTTCCAGCCTCTAGAACTGTGAGGTAAATAAATCTCCGTTGTTTAAACCGCTCAATTTGAAGTACTTGACTAATGTACCTCAAACTGCGATTCATCACTCCTGGATATACATCTTTTTCTCTTCCTTTGTTTTATGTTTCTTTTGTTTTGAACTGTTTATGATCTCTTTACTTTACTTTTCATTTGTGAGTCTTCTTTCCTTGGTAGATTTACCAATTCCTCCAGGGAAAAATTAAGGACACAAAGCACTGTTTTGGGATGTTCACCTCCCTGCTGTGCAATAGGCAGGACCGTTGTAAAGGTGAAGAAACAGAGGCTCTGGAGACATACCTTAGTTGCCCAACAGCTCTCAGTTGGCCGCTGGGGCTGGGATTCTCAATTACTCTGCTTGGTGCCACAGCCTCTAGACCCGTCACCTCGCCAGTCTGCCTCCTTGAGCGCCTAAGATGGCGGCTCACAATTACTTGAAGACCCGCAGAGCTGAGCTCAGAGCTGGCCCACAGCGGACAATCAAAAACTCTTCATGGACTTGACTTGATTTCAATAATGCAGATGGTTTGGCTGATCCACGGCAATTAACCTGACAGTACTTCTTCTCACATTATAGACAGATGACAGCTCTTCGGGAGAAACTTAAAGGCCTCGGGTGTTACGAATCATTATCTCTTCCTCTTCCCAACTAACAGATAAAAGCTGCAGACTTGGCCTTGACGATGCACTTTTCAGATTTTTGTCAGAACAAGCCACAAACCTTAATGCATTTGGGTAGCGCTCAGCCAACTTGCAATTATATGTGGTGACAGGGGGTGAAGATGGCATCCGCCAAGGATGTTGACATCCGCCAATACTGCCAAGTTTCCTTTGGATCAAGAGTGTCAGCGTCCTTCTCCAGAGGACAACTGTTTCACCTCCTGCAGAGAGGCCTGCAGGCAGTGGGGCTGTGAGAGCTCCAGACAAGCTGCAGGAATGGGAAGGGCGAGAAATAGGCCAGGAGTGCCCTTAAGGAGTCAAGGGCTAGCTCCAGTGGGATCTAAAACAAATCTAACAATCAAACAATAGCGATTTAAATGCTCTTTAGTGGATAAAATGGTTATAAAAATAAATCTGACCTTTAATGCGTTTCTAATTTTGCACCATGTGTATTTTATTACCTATTGAAAAATAAATGACTTAAAAAATCATTATAAAAAAAGATCTGTATAGTCTGACATCCAAAGCCTGAAACAGTGTAGAGCTGATTTAATGAAATTGGCCTGGAAGTCAGTGGAATTGGGTGTTAGTTCCTACACCGCCACTAATTTTGTTTCTAAAACACCAATTTCCTTAGAAGCTCGATCACCTACAGAATAAATTCAGACTCTTTAGCTTGAGATCAGGGTGATCTAACTCCTGCCTGCCTGTCTTAGTGTAGGTTTCCCCTGAAGCAGACAATTCTTAGGTAAGGAGCTGGGTTCAAGCAGTTAACAATGGCTCAAGGGAGGTGGCTCCCAGAGCAAGGCGAGGTGGTGGGGATGCGAGAGACAGGGAAGGGAGAGTGCCGATAAATGCAGGGTGCATTATGAGCTGGTGACTGTGGGAAACTTGGTACAATCTCCCAGGGTCCCTCTGAGAGACTGTGTAGAAGATACCTTGGAATTAATTAGATGACGAAGGGCGAGGAAGCTGGGGGATCTATCATTGGTTGGGAGGGCAATCTAAGAGCACTAACTCCTTTGCCCTTCTAGGCATCACATGCAAGTGCCGAACACACCGTCATGGCCAAAGAATGCAGGGCAGGGACATGCAGGCACTTGAGCTAGGGAGCTACAGGTGGGCTGGCTGGATCACACAATGGCCGCAAGACTGGGCAGCTTTTCCCATCAAGAGGTGGAATATATTTACCTACCCCTTGAATCTGGACTGGCCTTTTAGAGAATAGACTATGGAGGTGACAAGGTTGTAGTAGTTCTGGACTAGGCCTCAAGAAACCTTGTAGTATCTACTCTTATTTTCTTGGAACTGTGCTGCCACTGTGCAAGTAAGCCAGGCTAGGCTTCTAAAGGATGAGAGACCACATGGAGCAGAGAGGCTTAGCCAGCGGAGCACCCCCAGATCAACCAGCCCCCAGCCAACTTGCCAGCTCACCAGAGACACATGAGTGAGCACAGCTCAGCCCAGAAGGATGACTGTGGTGAGCCCAACCTAAATTGCCAAGCTCATAATCATAAACTAAAGAAATTATCGTTGCATTAAACCACTAAATTTCAGGGTGGTATATTGTGCATCAAGGCTAACCAACATAACATTTAAGTGACTGTCTATACTTCAGGTAAGCTCTAGAGCAGCGGTTGCCAACCTTTCGGGCCTCACGGACCATCAGTGGACCACCGATTGGTGACTGCTGCTCTAGAGTAGACCAGGGACACCAAGAGCATCTAACATACCACATGTATTAGTTAGCTATTACTGTGTAACAAATCACCCTGAGGGTGATAACATAGCAGCTTAAAACAAGGAACATGATTATATGGCTTCTGAAGGTCAGAATTTGGGAGAAGTTTAGCTGGGTGGCTCTGGCTCAGTGTCTCTCATAAGGTTGCAGTCAAGATGCTGTTGGGGGCTGCAGTCAGGTGAAGGTTTGACTTGGGGGGGTCTGCTTCCACACTTACTCATATGGCTGCTGGCAAGTGTCTTTGGTTCTTTCTGGCTATTGGCTGGAGGCCTCAGTTCTTCATCACATGGGCTTCTCCATAGGACTGTTCATAGCACAGCTGTATGGTACTGGTCAGCACAGACTAACGATGGAACAATTTGGAGCATCTATGCAAGGATGACAATACCAGGAGCTGGGACTATTGGGAGGCTGCCTCCCACACTATTTTTCCTTCCTCATCCACCAAAAAACACCCTCTGCCATACAATCCACCCTTCCAATGACTATTCATGCTCTGAATACAGTATAATGATAACAGCTATTATTGTTTTGGCAAGCCTACTAAGTGGCAGGCACTGTGACAGTTTATATATAAAAGCCACGTCCTTTCTCGATCTATGAAACATTGTCCTCCTGGGAAAGATCAGCCGTGATATTGTGATATCATAAGAAATATATATTTGGTCTTTATCCCCAGTTCCTGGCATGAAGCACATAAAAAACCTTGGAATTTCTGAGGGCCAGGAGTAAGAGGGGTGTCTTTTATTCTTTATAATGAGCCTCCTTCAACCATACCTGCCTTCACATGGGCAGTCCCGTCCCCAGGCCACAGCGCCTGAGAGCAAACCAAAGTCAAGGCCAACACTGAAGACGCTGCTCCTCACTCCTGCCACTGAACAGGCAAGCAACGTAAAACGCCCCCTTTGTGTTTTCCAATCGAAGGGATTCAGAGTCATTTTTGTCAAAACAAAGGTACACACCCCGCCCAATACCACACCCACTGGTTCTGGGAGCCTGTCCTTTAGCTTTCTTTCCTGTGGCTGTTTTCTCCCTTAGGAAGAAAGGAAAGAATGAAGACGCATTTGGAACCCCTATGCCCCCAGTTACCACCTGCCCTGCCACTTGCCTGCTGGGGGTGGCTGGAAGGGGTGCTGGGGTGGGGGCAGGCATCGGGGTGTGTGCAGCTGCAATGAGCCTGAGCCAACTGCATGGGTGTCGCTGGCGAAGGTGATTGCCGAACCCTGGTAGCATGCACAGAAGCAGCCACTGGCAGTGAATGGATTGGCAGCTCAGGATGCCTTGGAAGTTCAGGGATGCCTCAGGCTGGAAAAAAATGTCATAGGCCTTCAGATGGGGCAGGAAGGAAGGGTTGGGAAGGCTCCTTTGAAGTCAGCACAGTGGGGGCCAGCAGTGTGTGGGGGTGGGGGGGGAGTCACTCAGTTTCTGCCATAGTCTGCTCACTGGAGCCCAGGGCTGTGGCTCCAGATCCTTAGACACACCTCGAGCCTGGTGGATACAGCAGGACTATAGCCCTTTTGTTCCCTCTACCTAGAAACCCCATCTCCATATTGTCTGCCCAGGAGAATCCCAGCCTTCTTTCAGATCTAACTTGAATGTCCCCTCCCCTGGAAGCCCTTCCTGACTGCACACAGGATGCATTCCTCTGTAAGAGCAGACTAGACTTGACCTCATATTATGTTTCTCCCTTTTAATGCACAGCTGTATGGTACTGGTCAGCACAGACTAACTATGGAACAATGTAGGAGCATCTATGCAAGGGTGACAATATCTTTTAGTGACATCAAACTTTTCATAAATACCCAGGGCACAGTGGCCCAGACTCACAGCGGTTGCCAACCGGTGGTCCATGAGGTCAGAAAGGTTGGCAACCGCTGGCCCAGAGACCTCAGGAACAGAGGGAATCCTCAGAGAATGTTTGTTGAGTGGAGTAAATGCAGAATCTTCAATACCTCACCACCCACCAGGTCCCTTTCTCTAGTGGCCTCTACTTCAGATAACTGAATGCATCCCTCCGACAGACTCCAGTGGGAGCTGTTCTTCCTAGCCTTTGAGTACTGCAACACCTGCCCTCCCCAGAGGCCATGCAGTGGCGCAGAGAGGGGGCAACCCCTGTAGAAAGGATTCCTTGGATTCAAATTCTGTCTCCACCTCCTACTGGCCTTGTGGCTCTGGGCAGGTTAGAAGACAGTAAAAGTACCTACGACGAGGACCTGTAGTTGGGACTGAGAAGTTACTCCATGCAGGAGCAGTGTCTGGCATGTAACCAACATTCAGTAATGTAGCTATTATTACTACTAAAGGCCCGGTACACGAATTCATGCATGGGTGAGGTCCCTCGGCCTGGCTGGAGATAGGGCCCAGTCTGGGCTGTCTTTCCCAGTACGGATCTGGGGACAGCCTGCTGCGGGGAGGGATTGTGGGAGGTTGTCTGGCCGCAGGAGGTTGGGTGTGGGAGCACACTCCTGCATTGAGCATCTGCCCCCTGGTGGTCAATGCTGTCATAGTGATCGAACAACTGGTTGTAATGGTTGCTTAGGCTTTTATATATAAAGATTATTTGCTCTGTCTTTCCCCAGTCACAGAAACACAATCCAGATGACCTCAGGAACTATCCCAAATGTGTCCAGGGACAGGGAGTGGGCCATCACTGCTGTTCCCAAGGCTCAGGCCAGGTCTAGTAGGAAAGGGGGTAGCCCTAGGAAAGGCCTCTGTAAGGGAGGGGACTAGGATGAACCCAGCTCCCAGTGGCTGATCTCAGGCACTCAGGAGCCTCTCCAAAACTCTGCACTGTGGCTGGGCTCTAGATAAAGGCCTGCTTGCATCTCAGGACTGCCTTTCAGCTGCTGGCCTCCTGGCCTTTGCTGCTGTCCTTGGGGACAGGCTATTTTAGGTAGCAGTCAAAATAAAACTGAGATTAACCCAGAATTCTTGGCAGTCAAACAATACCATAATTATGTGCTTTTTAACTTAAGAAATCAGGCCGCTAAAGCTGACCCGCGGGGTCTGCGGGGTGCTCTGAGGATAATAAGGACGGAGGCACCTTCACACACCCTTCACAGCAGGCAGGCGGGAGGGCCACCAGGGAACCGCCACGCTCTTAGGGACGCTATTTCTTCTCTGGGAAGGGAGTCATGTTGTTTGAGCAACAATACATCGTGCTTTCACGCTAAATGCTGGCAGGTTGGAAGGGTGACATTACTTGGTATCTCATAAATCCTTGCAGAAGTCCCGTCCCTGGGGCTGGTGGCAGGAGGGGACAGAGGAGGCCTGTGTTCCAGAGCCGGCGTCTCAGGGCAGGAAATCACCCAGAGGAGGAATGCGTTTGTGCTTTGATTGCCTACAAGGGGCGCAGACCCCTTTAGTGGGGCAAGCAGGCCCCTTCCTCTTTGATGGGAGCTGGGGGTGGGGGGAGGGGGAGGGATTAGTCACACATAAGAGCGACAGGATGAAGTCCCTGAGCGTAAAGCCCTCCACTCCAACCCAGAGAGGGGAAAAAAGAATGGGGGATTCAAGCAGAGGGGGAGGGAGTGTTGAGATGTCAATAAAGGTCACTGCCTACGAACAAAGAGGCGGGCGTGAGTGTGAGGAGAGGCCTGAGCACATCCCCTGCCTCCCAGGCAAGACGTCAGACAAGACACCTGGAGGGAGACGGGAAGCCCCAGGCCCCAGCCCCGGGCCAGCCCACAGGTGGGGCTGACAAACACTCCCCCCCACACCCCCTCCCCCCCACACACACACTGGCTCGGCCCTGGGATCAGGGGCCACTGGAAATACGGTGCTCTTAGCTCCTCGGTGCTGGCCAGGGAAGCTGACCCTGCAGAGAGATTGGAAATAGAAAAACACACCCCAGTGCCCTCTGGCTGAGCGGCCCTGTCCACATGGAGGCAAACAGACACCTAGGGTGGTGACAGGCCTTACCATTCCTTAGGGAAAGGCCATCTTTTGGTGGGCACCCTACACAGTAAGGGAGTCCTGTGTGGGAGGGTCCCTCTCTGTCCTCCCCACCAGGAATGCAAATGGCTCCACCATGACTGCAGTTGAGGCAGTGCCTTTCATGCATTAGGAGCCCTTCGCTTTCCCTTCCCCAGGGTCCTGAAACCTGGTCTTACTGGCAGACAGCTCCTCTGGGGAAGAGGGTAGGCAGGGGAGCGGGGAGGGAGGAGAAGGGATACATATCTTTAAAGATGGATACAGACTTCCTGTTTGGTTTCAGCTTCTTTGATTTTTATTTTTGTCTCAAAAGCCTGCACCCTCTTTCTCTGCCACACAAACCACAAGAACAGCAAGCCTTGGGAGGTTGACCCTGGGGACTGGCTGTGCCCAGAGAAAGGAACTTTGTCTCAGAAACAGGACCCAAGTTTGTCTAGGGGCAGGCGAGGGCCAAAGAGGCGGAGGATGACTGGTGAAGGAGTTTTAAACAGGTGGGACTAGAATGCAGGCCCCCCCTCCACGCTTCACTCCCCTCTTCTCCCCTCCCCCCCTCCCCCACCACACACACACACCAGCTGCTAAAGGCTGATGGGTTTCCATACCAAAGGCTGCCCTGCTCCCATTTTCCATCCTGTGTGGTCTCCGATTGGAAAGGGAAGTCGCATTCCAGTGTGAAAGAGAAGCCACCAGCCACCTCCCTCTGGGGACTTCGGCAGCGCCTTTGTCCCTGCAGACCTGAAAGATATGGATTGACTCTCTGTCCAGGGCAGAAGGGGCTTTGGATGACAGGCTCAGGTGGCCATAAGGTGATTAACAAGAGCTGGGAACTGGTCTGTTGAGCCTTGGCTGGCCCCTGGGGAGCTCGGCCAAAGTGAAAACAGGGAGGCCTGGAGGGGAGCAGAAGCAGGAGGGAAGATGTGGGCTGCTGGTGGCTGGCTCCCATGCAGCCTCCCGGGCTGGGATGTTCATAAAGGAAGGATGCCCTCACACAGCCCTGTTTTCAGAGGACTTCCTGAGGGTTGCATCCACTACTGGCCAACAGCGCCTTGCAGGCTGCTCCCACCTGAGCGACCTGATGCTCTGGCCAATCTGCACAGGAGCGCTGGTTAGCTGGGTCCTCTAGAAACTCAAGGGGAGATAGCCCTCTGCCCAACCGGTACACATCAGCTGGGCCTGCAGAGTTCAGAAAGTTGCCTTAAGTTCTTTCTCGTGCGAGGGGGCTGCATCAGCTCTCACACTTCAGAGCATGCTTGCTTCCCACCAGCACGGTGAGAAGGGTGGCTGGGTATCCAGTCTGCCCAACCCTGCAGCCCCTACTGCCACCCAGCCCGAACGTCAGAGGACTTTCTCCCCTGAAAGTCCTTTCTGGTGGGTCTTTTCAGAGGTGGGCCTCTTGGGATGGGCCACAGGAGAGGATGGAAATGTCCCCTCTGCCCCTGCACCACGATAGTGCCTCTCCTACCCCTGACCTGCTATCTGTATCTGAACACGACGGGGCTGGGGAGGGGTCCTCAGAGTTTCTCCCGCACGGATCTCTGAGAGCAGCCTGCCCTCAACGCTGTCATTAGCTAATACCCCAGGAAGCAACCTACTGAAGGGCCCAAAAGAACCAATGACTGAGGGAGATGTACTTTGTTTAAATGCCACGCCTCAGACAGAGCCTTCCGTTCTGCAGGATGTTTCCTCTTTGTCCCATGGCGCTCACTGTTCTTTGTCACATACTGAGCTCCGTATGCCGACTGCCTGTGTCCCACCAGGTGCAAGCGCCCAAGGGCAGAGGCTCTGCCTCTTCTGGTCACAGGTACATTCTAAGCACACAGGACACAGCCTGGTGGGCACTCACAGACATGTACCGAATGGGTGAGTGTAATATGGATATGGGTGCATGATGGGTTGTGAAATATTATAAAACGAAGCCTCCAAAAATTACGCATAGATTAGGCCTGTGATGGCCTTGAAAAGGCCCAGCCTGACTTCTGTACTTCCTTTGCTGATGAAGATGAGAATCTTTCAAATGTTTACCAGATATCTTTTGTGTGTGTGTGTGTGTGTGTGTGTGTGTGTGTAAAATGCCTATTTATATTTCTTGCTCATTTTGCCCATTGGATTATGTGTCTTTTCCTTTTTGATTTGTAGGAATCCTTTAGTCTGGAAACCTTTCTTGTAGTAATTATATGTATAGCTCCCAGCTTGAGACTTCTCTTTTTTCTTCAGGGTGTATTAATTTTAATGTGGTTTGATTTATTAATCTTTTCTTTGAGTACTATCTGTATCTTATTTAAGGAATATTTTTCTAACCAGAGGCATAAATATACCCTCTAGTATTTTTTCTAAAAGTTTTAAAGTTTGGGCTTTCACATTTCACTCTTTAATCCATTAGGAATTGGTTTTGGGGGATGGAGCAAGTAGGAAACCATTTTTTACCTTGTTAATCACTGAGTATCTCATCATCACTTATTCACTAGTCCCTCCTTTTTGCAGAGATCTGCAATATCATTTCTGCCTTATTTCAAAGCTCAGATGTTGGCAGGTCTGTTTCTGGGTTCTCTTTTCTGCTCCATTGGCCACTTTTTTCATCCTTGCATGGATACACTTTGTTTTAATTATTATCCTATATAATAAAAGCCTAATATGCAAATTGACCAAATGCGGGAACAATGGTGGAACGACAGGTTGCTACAACACGCACTGACCACCAGGGGGAAGATCTCAACGCAGGAGCTGCCCCCAGCCTGTAGGCCTCAGGCCAGCAAAGGCGAGTGCCAGTAGGGCCCCTCCCCCCATAGCCTCGCTGGTCATCCCACAGATAGGCCCTGATCGCCAGCCAGACCTAGGGAGTGCACTAATATCATGCACTGGGCCTCTAGTAGCTTTATAATAAGTCTTGCTCTTTAGTAAGACAATTCCCTTTTCCTTATTCTTTTTCTTCAGAGAATCTTGGATATTCTTAACACTATACTTCATCTAAATTTTAGTATTATCTTATAAAGTACTTGCCAAAATTCTGGTGGGATTATGATAGGAATTGCAATGGCTCTATCAATCGCTTTAGGAAAAATCACTATCTTTATGATACTGAATTTTTCTGTCCATCAATACAGATTACCTCTTAGTTTTGTTTCTTTTTTTTTTTTTTTAGGTCTTCTTTAGTACCTTTCAATCAAGTTATAATTTTCTCCAGAGAGTTCTTTTACTTTGAACATCATCCAGGTTGTGTCTTATAACAGATGGCATCTTCCTGTTCTAGTTGACAGTCCTGGATCTGTGAGCCCTCAGCAGCCACCCCTTCCAGTATCAGGGGAAATGAGAGCCTTGGTCCTGAAATGGGGAACTGGGGACTCATCAGCATGCTCTGCATACCCTTCCAGTCATTCTACACTCCTCTCTCACACACGTGTTCAGTTTTAGGATTTAACTTCTGAAACACTTGAACTTTAGTTACAGAAATTTAGCAGAATATTCTAAAGTGAATGGATTCAAAGTAGGAATCCATTGTTCAAACATCACTGAGTTTTATGTGTTAAAGTCTATAGAACAAGTTCATTTTAAGGAAGTAGAACTATTCTATCTGACTCAATTATCATGTGATTTTCCCAGGAAACAGAGTTTTCTTTCTATATATACCTCTCTCAGTTCCAGACATGCTGGCCTTCTTTCCGTTCTTCCAGATGTCTCTCTTGACTCTAGCTTGCTTTTGACACATACTGTTCTCTGCCTGCTAAGCTTTTCTCCCTGGAGCCCCACTGCTGCCTCCATACACCCAACTACTCCAGCTCAGCCTCAGCTGAAACCCACTCTCACAGAGAGCCCTCCACTGACACCCCTGAATTACCTCCCCCAACACACCTTGTACCTTCCTTTCACTTGCAATTGCTGTTTCACCGTTCCTAGCACTGGGCCAACAGTGGGAGTGCAGAGATATTCGTCGATTTGCATGTAACCTCACCCTGCAATGCCTGGGGTCTAGATTGAGTCTCATTTACTGCTCGGTGCCTTCAGCACCCAGTGTGTACGGTACTTGTGGACACTTGCTAAATGTTTTCAAATGACTCAGTGGTTTTATATGGTAGTTATTTACATACTATGCTCTACAGGTCCAAACTGCTCCCTGAATACCCAGGAACTGAAAGCTGCCAGGGTATGTGGCTCCATGAGATGTTCTCCTTGGGTCCTTGGCACCAGCCTTGAGAAACGTACCCATTTAGCACTACTGGCCTCCTATCTGGCACTGGAGCGAATTTCTGGTTTGCTTTAAAAACCCCTCTGAGATCTTCCCTATACAAGGTTCCAAAGAATATATGATACTCCTTCCTCTAGGAAGTGAAACTCCTTTCTCCACCTCCCCTGAGCGTGGGCTTGTTTTCTAAGAGTAAAGTATGAAACAGGGGGTGGGGGGAGTTACTACATAGCAGAGAAATGTCATCACTCAGTCAAGAAATCCAGGTTATATCAGTGTTAGGGCGTGTTGATAACATGTACCCTGGATACACTGTGATGAGAGTGGCACTTCACCTCGGTGGTCTTCCTCCTCAAAACTCATAGCCTTAGTCTCACTATGAGAAAAGCATCAGACATGCAAATCGTGGGACCATCTACAAAATACTGGACCAGGACTCCTCAAAACGACCAAGGTCATCTAAACAAGGGAAGTCAGGAACTGTCCCAGGGCAGAGGGGACTAAGGACAATGAAACACAATGCGCTCTCCCAGATGGAATCCTAACACAGAAGAGGACATAGGGAGAGAAATGAATGAAATGGGAATAAAAGGTTGGGGTGCTGGTTTCTTAGTGTGACAAGTGATCCATGATAATGTGAGATATTAATAATAGGGGAAACCAGGCGAGTCGTAGTGGGGAATTCTGGACTATCTTTGCAAGTTTTCAGTAAAGATAAATCTCTCTCTCTCTCTCTTTTTTTTTTAATCTGGGAGAAGCACACACCAATTCCATGCCAGGGGAAAGCCACTGGGCCTGCTCAGCACGCTGATGGGCCTACTTTATTGTGGAGACGGTGGCCGCGGGGTGGAGGAGGTGTCCGAAAGGAAGGAGGTGCGAGGTCAGGGGCTCAGCTATAAAAACATGTCCTAAATGGGATGGAAATATCAGTGGGAAGCCGGTGTCTTATCTAAATAAATAGTTAAATGTTAAAATAAAACATTAAATATTAAAATAAAACATTTCAGTGCCATCCGAATCCAAGCAACTTTCTCTCCCTTGGCACAGTGCTTGGCTGACAGACTCCAAAAGGAGGTTCAAAAGCCCACACTCCCTTCCATCTCGAGCTCAGGTCAAGTGTGGGCAGGTGTCTAACAAACAGTTCTATTCAGGAGCTAGTAGTGTCGTCCCCAGGGGAGTAGGTGTGGAGTGACCAGGCTGTAGCTTTGAAAGTCCCTCTCCTCTCCTGCCCCCACCTCATCTAGGCAAAGCAGGCTGTGAGGACACTGACACCGCCGGCTCCCTGGGGCCAGGCTAAGAGGGTCTGGCAGGCAAAGCTGTGAAACAAGACTGAGAAGCCAGCCTCCTGGGCAGGTGACGTCTCCCTAGGATCAGCAGGTCCACTAGAGACTCTACTCTCCAGGGAAAGTGAGGGGGGAAAAAAAACTGCTTGGCAGGTTTAGGGAAAAGAAGGAGGGTCACAGAACCAGCTTCATGGTGTGGGGCCAAAATTAGCAGGTCCGGTAGCTCAGGACAGGGCTCTGAGGACAAAACCTGTTCCTAGACAATGAGCTCAGCGCCAGAGGACGCTTTGTAAGGCCAACAGAGCTGGGGACAGAAAACGCAGCACCAAGGGTGGGTATGAGCAGAGAAGAAAAGAACTGGGGAGGAAAATCTGTTTGGAAAGAACTGAACTTTCAAAAATGACTTCAGCCCTGGCCAGTGGCTCAGTTGATTGGAGCATCATCCCTAACTACACCAAAAGGTTTCAGGCTTGCTTCCAGGTCAGGATGCATACAGGAAGAATCGATGGATATTCCTTTCTTGCACTGATTTCTCTCTCTCTCTCTCTCTCTCTCTCTCTCTCTCTCTCTCTCTCTCAATTAAAAAACAAATCATACCTTTGAGTGAGGATTACAAAAATGACTTCGGCAATCGCTGTGGAGTTAGAACAGTTTCTTAAGCTGGGCCCTTGTGATGGACGGGCTGCTCCTGTAGCCCTCCTCCCTCTGGGATCTTGACCAGTGGCTCCCCGCTGCCTTGTCCCACCTCCTGAGACAGTCCCCACTGTCCTTCAACCACGTCACCTGCTCCAAAACCTTGAACCCCAGAGAACTTCAGTGAGAACCTAAAGAGACCTCCCCTTCCTCCTGTCTGACTTCTCCCTGGGCAGCAGCTCCAGAATCCCCTGGTACCGACTGGGTTCTACCAAGTGGGGCCCCTCCCCGCTTGACCTGCAGCAACAATCGCTTCTAGATAAATATCAGCTACACACGAAGAATAGCTGCGGAGGGAGAAGTGTTGGTCCTGCATCCGGAACCCTCTATTGGTGGGGTTGGCAAAGCAACAACACAAAATACAAAACTGAGATCAATGCAGCATCTTAGCAGGTCTTTTTGGGGAAAGGAATTTGGGGACATGTGTCTTCCCTAGACTCCAGGTTCCAGACTGCTTTTTAAAAGTCTCTGAGGAATTGACAGAGCACAGAGGACTTTTAGAGCAGTGAAAACCTACTCTGTATGATGCTATAATGGTGGCTACATGTCATTGCACATTTGTCCAAGCCCATAGATTATACAGCACCGAGAGGGAGCCCTCAGGTACACGATGGGCTGCGGGTGATTATGATGTGTCCATGCATGTTCACCAGAGTTAAAAAGTACCATTCTAATGCGTGATGATGATGGTGGGAAAGCAACGCATGTGTGGAAAAGGGGGATGTATGGAAAATTTCTGAACCTTCCTCTCAATTTTGTTGTGAAAAGAAAAATTCCCTAAGGAATAAGCACATGGAAAACTAAATTTTTCTTTTCTGACCGTCCCACCCCCCCTGCCTGCCCCGTAGTGGCTGCCTTTCCCCTGGCTGTTACAGGTGTGACCACTCACCCTGTGTTGGGACAGGAATAGCAGGGAGTTGGCCTGGGGGCAGAGCAGAGCTTAGAGGGAGACCCTCCCCCAGAACTGCATTGGGGCAGCAACCTCACAATGGGTGTGTGTGTGTTCCCGCATGTGCACACCGTTCAAAGTCACGAGTTCTGTTAGATAACATGGGGCAATCTGAGACTTCCCTAAGCACCAAACACTTTTGCTTTTGGAGACCACATCCCATATTAAAAATCACTAACGTGTTGTTTCCCCATGTGAAATATAACATGTTTAACCACGTAATGAGTGAATTCAGATGCAGTTGACGAGCTGAAGTCATGGTACCATTTGCAGACATTTAATTAAACATCTATCCATTTTGATACCATAGTTTTCTTTTTCATATTTTGAAAATTTCATGTAGTCTTTCAAGTCTCACATTTTTATAGGCCCATGAAAAGTTCATTTGTCCATTTGTTGGATAAAGTGGTCCTGGCTCCACAGTAGCTACATTCCACTGCCAGAAGCACCAAATAAGCTCCTAGCATCTGCTGGTAGGAGCCAAACTTCCTTATGGGCTCAGACACATCCATTAGAAGTACAGCATTTGGCAGCCTTCCTGTGGGTTCTGTAGGCAGAACAGAGGAAGAACATTCCTGCCACTAGAATGAAGGGCCCATGGCCATGAGTAGGTGGTGAGCATGAGTTTCTAAATAAGGCATCTGGGATGCAAAACAGTCCAACTGAGCTCGTCATTGCACAATGACCACAGCCTGAAACTTGGAGCATCCGGGAGAGAGAAAACAGGGGGATGTGGTAGGAAGAGGTGGGAAGAAAGAAGAGCTAATTGAATGGTACAGTTATTACATTAAATTAAGAAAAATCTCCCAAACTTTGATTTAAAATAACAGATTAAACATCCAATTTTATGGAATGAGGAGTGGTGATGAGGAGTGTAATTATAAAATACTAGTGGCCTAGTGCACAAAATTCATGCACATTAAAAGGGGATTAATTAGAGGAAATATTTTAATATTGCTATTTGCCTTTTTTCTATAATAGAAGTGTCAGAGATTAAAGAAAATTAGTAAAACGTATATGAAAATCTTCCTCCTGTCAGAGTCTGGGGTGCACCATGGAACCCATAGTCAAGTCTTCAACCACCCACGTGAACCTCAAAATCACTCGAGACCCAAACCTGGATGGCCCCCCTTCATTGTGCTAGATCCAGACCCAGTCGGTCTCACCCAGTCAAGCCCTGCCAGGTGGGGGGCTGCAGCCTCAGGTCCCCTGGGTGCCAGGGCAGGGGGGCACAGCCTGAGGTCCCCCATCAAGCCCTGCTGGGCAGAGGGAGTGGCCTGTGATCCCCCAGCCTGGCGCCGGGGCAGGGGGCACAGCCTGAGGTCCCCTGGCCTGGTGCTGGGGTGCGGGGCATGGCCTGAGGTCCCCTGGCCCAGCACCAGGGCGGAGGGCACACCTTGAGGGCCCTCATCAAGTCCCGCTGGGTGGAGGGCACAGCCTCAGGTCCCCTGGCCTGGGGCCAGGGCGGGGGGCATGGCCTGAGGTCCCCTGGCCTGGCACCAGGGAAGAGGGTGCAGCCTGAGTTCCTCTGGCCTGGTGCCAGGGTGGGGGGAGCAGCCTGAAGTCCCCTGTCAAGCCCCATGCAGGAGGTGGGTGGGTGCACAACCTCAGGTTCCTGCTGATTGCTCCTTAAGGCTCATTATGGGAACTTAGCCTCAGCTGTGGGTGCAAATTGACTGGAGTGATGGTCAATTTGCATATTCCCTCTTTATTGTATAGGATGCTAGGTATTACGCTATGTCTTAGAGAAATACAAGTGCCCGCAGACAGAATATGTGTGCTGACTTAATATGACTTGCTAAGTCAAATAAAGAATAGTTATTGGGCAATAGATGAGGAGACATTAATCAATGGGATCTGGGGAAGCCCAGGAAGATCTCATAGAGACTGTGACATCTTAACTGGATCTTGAAGGATGAAAGGAACTTTTCCAGGAGGGAATAGAACCCCAGGAAGAAGAGGCAAAATGAGCAAAACTTTATAAATAAATAAGAATGATGATGGCTAATTTTCATTGAGTGCTTTCTAAGCGCCCGGTTCTCTTCCAAGCACTTCACAGTTAGTAATTCTCCTCATAACATTCTTACGGTAAGAATGCCATTCCACTTTAAGGCCAAGAAACCTGAGGCACAGGGGGTGGTGGTTTAAGTAATTGTGAGTCAGGCTCCAGAGTCTCGATGCTCACCCTCCTCACCATGACCCAGGCAGGTGCTATGGGTGGAGAGGAAGAGTCCATGTGACTGGACACAGGCCTCTGGGCCAAAGCTGGAGAATTGGATGATGAGACTGAATTTAGAAATTGGACCAGGAATTGGAGGGTTCTTGAGTGCCATGTTAGGATCTGGGGTTTTATCCTATACCTTCCTCAGAGTGGGGTCTATGGATCCTCTGCATGAGGACCAGCTTGAGCTTATAAAAAAAATACAGGTTCCTGGGCCTGGCACCAGACCAACTGAGACAGAAGCTCTGATATCTGAATTTTAAAAGCTCTCCAGGTTGTTCTTCTGCACATTTATATGGCTATCTTTAAGATAGGGGGGCGGGGAGGGGCAAAGTGGTCATATTTGCGTTCCAGAAAGCAGAACTTAGGCCAATGTATGAGCTGGAGAGGGAGAAGCCTTGGAGCAGATCAACCAAGAGCCTCCTGTCCTCTCCAGCAGTGATGAGAGCCTGGACCAGAGGGACAGCAGCAGTGAGAGGCGTTTTCTGTGGCAGAGTGGTTGAATGATAAAGACTTGGTTTGGGTATGCGACTGGAGAGAGAGTAAGGTAT
The DNA here is from genome assembly GCA_004026665.1 of Murina feae. Taxonomy (NCBI): domain Eukaryota; kingdom Metazoa; phylum Chordata; class Mammalia; order Chiroptera; family Vespertilionidae; genus Murina; species Murina feae. The sequence continues at coordinate 24,338 of PVJC01015120.1, forward strand.
GAACAGTTAACTAATTATTTGAAAGTTTCTGCTTGTGTGGCCACTGATGGAGTTGGGCAATAACAGAGCACAGGCTTGGAGTTAAAAGACTTGAGTTCAAATGCAAGCTCTGGCACCCACCAACAGTAAGTGGCAGCTCAGTTTTCTTATCTGCAAAGTTGGGACAATTTTCCATCCCATTGTTGTAAGGATGAAAGGACATGCTGTAAAGAAATATGCACATTCCTGACACTCGAAACTTCTCATACTCATCTCCAAAAAGGGAGATTCAAAGTGAAATTAAATTGAGAAGAACTTGTGTAACAAGCATCCCCAAGCCATTGTCATAGCAGGAACCCAGGCCAAGCCTACTGTACAGGTTGGCGATAGATGTGCCTGGCCCTTCCTAGCTTAGCCTTCGCTGCCAATCTCAGCGCCAAGGATGAGCTGAGCTGAGAAAGAATGTGCTGACTGAGGTCGAGCAGAGCTGCCGTAGGTCAGCGGGAAGTCTCTGCCTGGCACCAGCATCTTCCAAGGTGGGACAGGGCTTCTCCAACAACACATCTGCAAATTCCATCACCAGGGAGCTGGCAGGCTGGGCAGACCAGCAGCCAAGCCCAAGGACGCCTGTTGGACGATGCTGGTGGGGAAAGCATCAGGCCTGGGAGCATTTATCGTTGTGGAGAAGGCATCCTGAGTCAGGTGAGGGGGTCCAAGGGCAGGAGTAGGATTGCCAGATCTCTACACAGGATGCCCACATCTTTAGCACACAGAAGAAAGAAAGGGCTTCTGAAATGCTGGCCTTGAAAACCCTAAATTTGTGTCATGGTGACATGAAATCATAAATAGGAAGGCATTTGCATTTGAGGAGGAAAGTCACATCAGACAGGTATCTTGTCATCTGCGGGCTGCTCACTGTGACATGAAATGCTGACAGCAGCTGCCAGGTGAGATCTGCCAGGCCTAGTTAAGTTAGCATGTCCACAAAGATGCTCTTTCCCAGAGATTCGGGCAAAAACAGCACAATCCCCCGGGGCTGGCTCTTGGAAGAAAGCCCTCCAGCCTCAGCCACAAACTCCCCTGGAATCCCACAGAGCACAGGCTCTAAATCCTCAGCCAGAATCTCCCCTGCTCCCCATCAGCCTGTCAGGATTGGTGCTGGCGCTCACCCAACGAACTTGGTCAGTGGGCCTCGGGGAGGACTTCCAGTGAGGTAAGGGGGACTGCAAGCCGGAAGGGGATCTTAGGCTTGTCCCCTCCGCTCACTTAGCTTTCTTTTCCTTTCGTCTTCCTGCTCAGCCCTCCACCATCCCAACCCTGTCCCCGGTCTCCTTCCAGCCCCCAAAATCCTGATGGATCTGGATTCCCACAGCACCAGCTGCTCTGCAGAGCAGAGCAGAGGTCGGAGGGAGGGTGGCCTTTCCCATCCTTTTTGTTCCAGTTCGGTGGCCTGGCCTAATGTCTTTGCTATCTTAGGTGATAGGCATGAGGGACTGGCGGCCAAGCCGAGTGGGAAATTCAGTAGAGCGGCCTTTTGTTTATTTCTAGCAGGAAGTTAGGAATTACCCGAGAGCACGGGCTATGTTTTCAGCTGACAGCCTTGTGTTCAGCCTCTGATAAAAGTGCTCCCGCTGACTTCCACATCCTCTGCCGCCGGCTTTCTGGATAAAAGCTGCAGATGACGCAGGGGAGAGCTTGGCTTTCTGCCCTCTTGTCTCTGCTCAAGTCCGTGCTTGGTTGACAGCAAGTGACCAGCACCCAAATCTTTCAGATGGCTTCAGGAAATATGCTCACTGAGTCAGATGTCATTCTAGACGCTGGTGTTGAAGGAAGTTCTAAGACCATCAGTTAATGCCGGGGTTTGGGCCCCAAATTCCCCCAACATCCCAATGACAACAATGGCAGCAGGGCCAAGACTATGACAGCAGCTTGCAACTTGGGAAGCACATGCCAAATTGCAAAAGCTGATACTATCATTAAAGCCTGATACCTCTGCAGAGACATCACCTGCCTCACGCTGACACTGTTACCTCTGTGACCATGGGGAAGTTAATTAACCTCTCTGTGCCTCAAATTCCTCATCAGTTACATGAGATAATGGAAGTGCCTACTTCAGGAGGTTGTTGTGAGGATTAAATGTGTTAATATTCATAAACCACCTGGAACAGTGCTTGGCACATAGCAAATGCTCAATAACTATCAACTACTATTATTTTTTAAATCCTCATAAGGATACGGCAAGGAATGCACATTGACAGATTGAAAACTAACGTCAAAGAGTTTAAGAACTTGTCCAAGAAATGCAAGTGATCCTGACACATCAGATACTATGTACCAATTTCCACGCTGAGATGCCTCACTGTGGGGAAGAGAAAGGAGAGTTGTCTGGGTCTGGTGATTCAGAAGATGTCCTTTTGAGTTTACCCAGGACACTGAAGAAAGGGAGGAAGGTGGTGCAGGTTGTCAGACACTTTGGGAGAACAAATAGCCAACCTGAAGATTGTAGGATCAGAAGGACGTAATTAAGGTGAGGGACATTAGACTTGCTCCGTCCATACTTTTGCTGTAATGCAGTGAGCTCCTTAGAGTGCTAATAGTTTCTAATAATCTCCCCAATTTTCGTTAAGTGTTTGTCACATGAGTTGTAATTAAGACCCCTGCTCCCAGGGGACCCTGATAAGTGTCTCTCCATCTGCCAGGTTTCATTTTCTCTAATTGATTTGAGCATCTGGGCTTGTTAAACTGAATTTACACCCATCAAAAGCAGTTTTCCCCTATGTACACGTTTGGTCCTTGTTATTTGCCTTTAGTGAAGGAAATTTCCCCCCAAACTGGATTACACTGGGAATTAAAGATCTCTTTTGTTTTAAAACACTGACAAAACCATCCTAGGTTTCTGCTGAAATACATTATTTTACAAATTGGAACAGGAAGCTTTTTTTGTAAACCTACTATTTAGAAAACAAATAAACAGTGAAACCCACATACAACTATTTCAGAAATGCTACCACATCGAAAAGAAATTCTCTTGCCAAAATGCCACCATATAAAGAACATGATTGAGGAAAGGGCATTTACTGAAATGCCACCAACATTATATGGAGTAGAATTGGAAAGAAAATGAATCTTCTGCTTAACTCCACAAGGCTTTATTCAAACCTCTCCTTATTTTAAAAAATGCAACATATGATATTAAATCATATTTATTCAACAGTAGAATATCAGCTTCCTTTTTATAAGGACAATAAAATTATTGGATCAGTTTTGGGTATCAGAAAACATTGGTGCGCTAAATTGCAAACAGTCAAAAGATGACAGGGTTGGGTAACAGAAGACCTGAGTTCTTAACACAGGTGCTAGATTCATTGTTTATAACGAGTAACACATTAACCCAGAGCATTGACTTAACACAACAGCAGTCATTTATTATCTCTCACCATTTCCATGAGTCAGGAATTTGGTGCTGGTTTAGTTTCTCGTGAGATTGTAGCCATATCCAGCAGGGCTGCACTATCTGAAGGCTTGACTGGGGCTGCAGGAGCAGCTCCCAAGGTGCCTCACTCACTTGGCTGGTATGAAGTGGTGTGGGCTGTTGGTAGGAGGCCTCAGTTCTCCTCCATATGGACTTCTCCATAAATTGCTTGAGTAGCCTCAAGGCATGGGGCTGCCTTCCCCCAGAGTGATTCAAGAGACTGAGATGAAACCCACTGGACTTGCCCTCCACCGTACTCTCAGGCACGCAGGCTAGCCATGATTCAATGTGGGAGGAGACTACACAAGGGCATGAATTGTCAGGAGGCAAGAACCACTGGGGCCACCTTAGAGACCGACCACCACAGGTGTCTCTAACACTAACCAGTTCCAAGAAGCCTTCTGTGACCTTCCAGCTAGTGCCAAGAATTCCTTTATTTTCCCATATCCAACCCCATTCAACACCCCACTAAACACTTCTGCTTTTAGTTATAGATGCACAGAAACGTAGAGCTGAATAGCACTGTACTAGTCACCTATTTCAATTTCAGATGCCTCTTGAGATCATTTATTAAAATATGTGGTCTTCTCCTCTAGTAGACTGTAAGCTCCTGAGGACGGGACCATGCCTCATTTTAATGCATTCCCAGTTCCCAGCATAAATCTGATAACGTGGAGGTGCCCTGTGAATGCTGACGGATGTGTTTTACTTGCGCAGGTAAATCCTATTCATTCTCTAGACCTCAGTTTTCTTGTTTGTGCTAGACTAATTGATTTTAAGCCACTTTATTGTGTGAAAAGCCTCCTTTCCTAGTGGGATGTGGCTGTGTGGCATGAGAGCTCTTCACCACTCCCTGGAGGCATCTGCTGTTGGTTTGGGATAGTCTACTGCTATGGTCCCGTGGAAGCAGAGACCCTCAAAGACAGTGTGAAATAAATTGTCATCCAAGGGTTCAGTTTTTGAGCCAAGACTAGTTCAAGAACACTCCCCAGCTGTATTGTGGGAAGGGGGAAAAGGAATGAAAATTTGAGACAAAAAGGTTCCCTTATTCTGTGAATTTATCTGATCATGACTCCCCCACTCGAAAACCCCCTTGATTCCCTTCTGTGATAGTCAGTTGGTCTGTGTGCCTGTCATCTCTCTGTATATATTACTGTTGTCTATTTCTTTTTAAAAATATATATTTTATTGATCTTCCACAGAGAGGAAGGGAGAGGGATAGAGAGCCAGAAACATCAATGAGAGAGAAGTATCGATCAGCTGCCTCCTGCACACTCCCCACTGGGTATATGCCCACAACCAAGGTACATGCCCTTGGCCGGAATCGAACCTGGGTCCCTTGAGTCCACAGGCCAACTCTCTGTCCACTGAGCCAAATTGACTAGGGCACTGTTGTCTATTTCTTAAAAGGGGGTTATGGCGTAAGGGTGGTGCCAGTACTGAACCACATAAAATGGCGCTGGGGAAGGGCACGAGGATGAAGGTGACAGAAGGTGCAGGGAGCCCTGGCTGGGAAGCTCAGTTTAATTCCTTAGTCAGCATCCAGAACTACAACCCACCTTCCCCTGCGTGTACCTTCTGTTCCAGGCCTGTTGAGTGGTGGCTGCACTCTGCTCAGAGCTGCATTTTCTTTATCCGTGGTAATCCTTTACCCCAGTGTGGCCTCTGCCAAGCAAACTCTAGGCTGGCACTCTCCAAAGAGCCCTCAAACTGGGTGTAAGTTGTTTTGGAAGTTGTATTCTCAAGAGATACTTGAAATTAAAGCTATAACAAGATGCATTAAAAAATATACCATGTAATTTTTTGTTGAAACTGGGGAATGGAAAATGGACCATAAATCAATTGTGCCTTCTCAGGTTTCAGTTGATGTACCAAATCACACTAGAGAGGAAAAGGAGAGAGAGCTGGAGATGAACCTTCCATATCAGGGGGCTAGGAACCCACACAGAGGCAGGAAGTCCTGCAAAGAACCCCTCATACCCCATGAATCTCACATACCAATTTCCACTGCTCTGGAGCATGCAGCCTCTGCATTGGGAGCTTCATAAAAATAAATTCACTTAAACTTACCCATTAAGCCTTTCTCACTGTTAAAAGATGGCCCATCAGGGGATCATGCAGATTCGGCTTTTCCTCAAGGCACTTGTCCAATGCGGTTCCAAGCAGGTGGTGTTTTCCTAGGTTCACTCCTTTGTTTAGAAAATGTTGTGAGGACTTTGCTGAAAGCAGTCAATCACCCAGGAAGTACAGACAAGCCCATTCTTACCAAGTTACTCCTAAGCACACTGACCTCATTATTTGCCCATCAGATGAGCAGGTATTTATTTAATGTGTCTCTTTGTGTAGGGATAGTCCATTGGTCTGCGTGTCTGTCATCTCTCTGTCTACATTACTGCTGTCTATTTCTTAAGAAGGGGGTTATGGCGTAAGGGTGGTGACAGCACTGAGCCACATAAAATGGCGCTGGGGAAGGGCATGAGGATGAAGGTGACAGATGGTGCAGGGAGCCCTGGCTGGGAAGCTCAGTTAGTTAGAACATCACTCAGACATGCCAAGGTTGTGGGTTGGATCCCTGGTCAGGGCACATACAAGAATCAACCAATGAATGCAAAAATAAGTGGAACAACAAATAGATTCCCCCCCCCCCCAAATCATTTAAAAAATAATGGTGCAGGAGAAAATCTGGCCCATTTAACACAAATCCTGAGAGGCAGCAGCCTGGATGCACCAGTAGCCCCACCATTCACATTGCACATCACAATTACCCAGAACGTTCCCTTCTGTGACCTCACTTCACCCTTGCAATGGCCCTGTGAGGTAGGCATTATTATGCCACCTTACAGATGAAAAGAGCCAGGGCTTAGAGTGTGATGAGGGTCTTAGTCACATTAGAACTGAGTGCGAAATCACTTATTCCCAGTGGAGCTCGGTTGCAGAGCCAGCTCTAAGTCCAGTATGAAGTTGGCAAAGTTGTCCAATCAGTGCCCGTCTTCCCGCTCAGCACACCTTCTGACAGGGCCAAGTTTCCATGAAGCCAGCCTACCTCAGCTGAAGGCACTGAGAAGCCCACAGTGCTGCTCCCACAGTGGCGCTTGCCAAGAGCAACAAATGAGCAGAGGAGAGAATGTGCGACCCCTCCTCAGATCTTTCAAATCACAGCACACAAGACACACCCCTGCAGTGCACACTAGAGACACTGGCCCTTCTGCACACAGGGAACCAGGGCTTGGAAAGAGCACCCGTGAGAAATCAAGATGCACAGTGAGGTTTCCCTCTAGGCTGCCTCTTGGGCACCTCCCATGACACCTTCGTTTCTCCATTTCTCCCTGCTGTACTGTTGAGCATAAAGGAGGCTGAGCCTGAGGCAGATGCCTGCCCTCCTGTTCCTATTGACGCCCCCATCCTGCCTTCTCTGAATCTGCTCTCCCAGACCTCCCTCACTGACATGATTTACTACCCTCATTAAAGAGGATGCTTAGCCATATTCAAAGAACCTCATACCTTTCCCACAAGGAAATCCCCTGAGGAAGGTGACATGGTGTCTAAAAGAAGAAACGGAGTAAAAGCCCAAACCATGCAGCTCTCCTTCCCCTCCCAGGCCTTCTCTAACTTGACTTTGAGCCGGGCCAAGACCCAAAGGCATTTCTTTTTAACTTAATTATCTCCAAGGAACCGTAGCTAGAAATCAGGCACACACATGTCTGCCCTACATCCCTGTGGGACAGCTGGGCTTCGGGAGTCAGAGAGCTGATGGGTGACAGCAGCTCTCTTCTCCACAAACACACAGACCCTTTCAGATGATGAATGGTCTCCCAGGTGGAGCCCACCTTGTGGGGCAGAAGCAGACTGTCCGTGGCACCTGCTGGTTCAGTCAGGAGACTGTACATGGAGGAAGAGGAGGGATGCTGATTGCTTGGCAGTGCAGTGGGGGGCGGGGGGGGGCGGGTGTTGGCTGTTGGATTGAGCCCCTGCCTACCTCCCAGGAGTTAGGCACTTTGATGCCGGACTGTTTCACTCTGCAGCCCATGAACAAGGCCTTTGTCAGCAGCTTCTGCGGGGGGCAGGGGGGCCCACGGTGCGCTTGCTTCCAGAACAGCTTTGTCATAAGCTCTGCTGGTTATTCAAAAACTGCCAAACACTGGCTTCTTGGACTAGAATGTTTCTTGCCGATTAAAAGTGGGTGATACAGATGCATTTATCTCTCTCTCTCACCCAACCACCCACCCATTCTTTTTATTTTTTTCTGAATCTAAACATTCCAGTCTCTTGTTTGATAGGCAGAAAAAGGGGTTTTGGATTCTCATGGTGTCTTTTCCAGATTTTCATAACTCTGTGTGTGTGTGTGTGTGTGTGTGTGTGTTCAGGAACGGGGAGGGGTGTTCTTATCTTGCTTTTTCCCTATCTGAAAAGTAAGGCTATGCATAGATTTTACTCCAGGGCATATTTCTGAGGGTGTGTGATAATATAAGTGAAAGTGCTGAACTCTTCAAGAGGTAGAAGCTTTTATTCATTTGTACATAATACTTGTGGAGTCTAGAGCTCAGTGAGAGGTCTTTGAGTGACAGAAGGCTGCAACTTTAATAAGAAATCAGCAGAGGTCTGATGCTTTGCTTGGGCAAGACTTCCTTGGGGAGAGGCAGTGGCCATGGATCAGGTCTTGGATTTGTAAGCACATGAGGTAGGAGGATGTTGAAAGCCTCGGACTTGCTGAGCCTCCCAGGACAGGCACAGGAGGAAGTGGTCAAGAGCAGCCACCCACCCAGGTGCCAAAGGATCCTGGTCTGGGTGCCATTCCTGTTTGGGAGCTGGAAAGGGATGCTCCAGGCTGAGATGCTACAAGGTTGTGCTTAATTCCAGTCTCCCCTCCCCAACCACTTGCCCTCCTCCACCCTTTCAGGAAGTCTTTGCAGTAAACAATTGCAAACACTAAAGGTAAAGTTGAAACTCTGTATGTTCTTAATCCCTAAGGAGAGCTTCATGGGTAGTTGAGAATCTTAAAAAGAGCACAAATGCCTTTTGCTGAATAGAGCAACTTTCTCAGAGCAGCAGAAAGGGAGAGGCCATTACTAAATTGGTTCTCCCTACAGCCCATGGGCATCCTCAGGGAACACAGGGCTGGCCCAGCACGTACAGCTATAAACACACTCCAGGCGCTCCTGGCTCAAAAGCCCAAATCCACACCCTCCTGCTCTGAGCCACTCCTTAGTTTCTACTTTCTTTGTTCTTCCTTTCTCAGCCAAAATTCTTGAAAGAGTAGTGCACACTCTCTGTCTTCACTAACACAACACACACTCTTGAGTCCCTTATACTCCGGCTTTCACTCCAACTTGCCATTGAATGCTTTCCCTCAGGCTATTGGCCACCTCTTACTTGCCTAATCCAATGGCTGTTCAGTTCAGCATCTCCTCCCTAAGCTTCCATAACACTGCACCCTCTTACTCTTCTGAATCTTTAGCTGTGGTTCTTCCTTACTGGTTTCATCTATTCCTTAAAAATTGGCTTTCCCAGTGGTTCTGGTCTTGATCTTCTTTGTGTTCTGCATTCTTCATATTTTTAGTGAGCATTTGTCATTCTTTGTGTGTGACCAGACCCTCTGAACTGCCTTATTCTGCCTGAGAATTCTCTACTTTAAGAGTTTAAGTGGGAAGAAGAGCTAGTCTAGATACTCACATTCCCAGCTTCCCTTGCAGCTAGGGTACAGGTAAGTGACACAGGTTCTGACAAATAAGTGCATCTGAAACCCACCTTTGAGTAGGGAGCCAGGCTCAAAGGGGCATGCACCAAAGGGCTCCATTCTGGCAAGGGTAGATGCTGCTATGTCCAGGTTCTAGAAGTAGTATCCAGTATCCAGTGTTACAAACTATAATGTTTGCATCTAGCATTTCTGTGGTCAGTATGGGGGTCATCCTTTGCTTTCCACAAAGATCCTTCTCTTGAGTCACATCATCACATTTGCAGGCTTTGCTGCCATCTTCATACCATGTCATTCACTGAATGTTCTAAACGTCTCTTGATTTTGTCTCCTCCTATGTGTCAGCACCACTATATTAGTTCAGGATATCATTAGCTCTCATCTGTACTATTGACACAGCTTCACAGTGAGTTTCCCCACCTCTTACTTCATCCTTTTCAATATAATTTGCTCTGCTGCTAGAGTTATCTTTCCCAAATGTAATTTTGACTTTGTTGCTCCCATGCTTAAAATCTTCCAGTAGCTTCCCACTGCTTTCAGGATAAAATCTGAACCTTCTAACATGACACTCGAGCACCATCTCCCACCATTGTCCCACATACACCGTGCTCCAGGCATACCTGACTGGTTGTGTTTCCTATATACACACTGATTTATACCTCTAGGCCTTTGCTTGCAATGATTTTGGAGATCTCTGCCTAGTCCAGGTTTACTCACCCACAAGCAGTAAAGACTTATCAAGTATTTCTAGTAATGACTGAGAACCAAGCCTGGTGGCTCTGAAAGGCCCTCACCTTTAGAGACTAGAAATGCCTGCTTCGCTAAGTCCTGTGTCCCGTGTCCCCGGAATAAACAGGACCTTAGGTGCCTCCTTCCCTTCCTCTCTTCCTAATTCATTCATTTATTTCTTCAGCACATAGTTGTTGAAAGCCTACTAAATGTCAGGTACTGAGCTGGGTATTAGTACTCTGCAGTAGAGAGATAACATTGCCCATCTTCATGGAGTGCAGAGCCAGCTGAACTCCCACTGCTTGAAGCTAGCCTGCTCGCCTGAGCTTCTGCACTATCTGCTGAATTCCACTCCAGTTCCAGGTTTTCCTCTCCCACTGGCCAGCTCCCACCTGCTTCTTTACTGTCAGAGGGTTGCATCCTAATTGTCATGTTCTTTCCTCTACCTTGCTTGATTTCCTTGATTCTCAACTCTGTCAGCCACCCATCCCCAAGAACTGTAAACCTTCGACAGTGTGCCTCACTCCATCCCTTGAGTCAGATGTCTTGATTACTAATGCCAATCCTGGCTGGACTTGAGTTGGCTACACTCAATGATGTTTTGACTTTCTCTTCTTACTCTTCTGTAGATGAAAGCAGCTTCTTTGATCACAATCTCTCTCAACCTCCCATCCATACACCACTCACTGTTCACTTCCTCCTCTCCCTATTGGGTCACTACAAGTCCTGCTATTTATGATTTTCCACGTTTGGCAAATGTTTACTCTACCTTCAGACTGGGCAAAGGTCATCTCATCTGGGCAGTCCCCACTCTACCCCTACTTTCCTCACACTTTTTCTTTTAGATATACTCAAGTCTTTATCAGCATTTACCCAATTCTAATGTAATTCTGTCTTTTCCACTTGGATATAAATTCCATGAGGCTGGTTCTGTGTCTAAAAGCATTATTGTATCCCTTGTGCCTGACCCCATAGGTAATATAGAGTAGAATGTAATGTAAATATAAATACAGTAAATGCCAGGAGAAAAATCCAAATCTCACATGGAATTCATATCCTTAAAATTAGATCACTTTTTCAACGTTCCTGTTTCTATTAATGACACATAAATACTTATGCAAGCAATGGGATAGACAAACAGTGTTATTAGTTTAGTCCTAAATTCTCAACTTAACTAATTTCTCATTCCTTTTCAGTGACAAATGGTTAATGACTAGCTCTCTGGGAGAAAGGCCCTATTTTGTAGAGTTTGCCAATTTCCACAGTGTAAATACTCTCACC
>PVJC01015121.1:0-35480 GCA_004026665.1 Murina feae
AAATAAATAAATAAATAAAAAATTAACTTCTTCCAAAACCAGCTGAGAGCAAAGAACGCTCGTAAACTCACCCAGAAATAATCAGTCAGCCAAGACATGGCTTGACAAAAATTTATCAAGGACCAACTAATCAACAAAGAACTGCCTCATCCCAAACACATGCCAAAACAGCTGTTCATTCAAAATCCAGTGCTACACAAACCCATTGGAAATTAACTTGTGAGAGAAGAGTTTTCTTATCCAAAGATCATCCAAAAGCACTGTTTAGCTCAGCGGTTCTCAACCTGTGGGTCGAGACCCATTTGGCGATCGAACAACCCTTTCACAGGTGTCGCCTAAGACCATTCTGCCTATCAGATATTTACATTATGACTCATAACAGTAGCAACATTACAGTTATGAAGTAGCAACGAAAATAATTTTATGGTTGGGTCACAACATGAGGAACTGTATTAAAGGGCCAGAAGGTTGAGAACCACTGGTTTAGCTAGAACTTGGCTCTACACAAATTCATCAAAGACAAGCTGATCCTCAAAGTACTCTCCTATCCAAACAAGCTCTTCAGCAAGGACCTACCACAAACACACTTATCAGAAACAAGGCAATATACAAAGAGTTGCATCACCCAAAACTTTTCTAAAAACAGTTGCCTCACCCTGGCTGGTTTTGCTCAGTGGATAGAACATCAGCCTGCAGACTGAAAGGTCCCAGGTTTGATTCTGGTCAAGGGCACATGCCTGAGTTGTGAGCTCGATCCCCATTAGGGGATGTGCAGGAGGCAGCTGATAACTTATTCTCTCTCATCATTGATGTTTCTCTCTCTCTCTCTCTCTCTCTCTCTCTCTCTCTCTCTCTCTTTCTCTCTCTCTCTCATCTCTCTCCTTTCCTCTCTGAAATCAATAAAAATATATATTTTTAAAAACAGCTGCCTCTATCAAACTCATCTAGAACTAATATCAGGAAGACATTTCCCTGCCCAAAGCTGGTCCAAAACAGGTGTTTAGTTAAGACCTGGATTATACAAAACCACTTAAGAAGAACTAATAAGCAAAGAGCCAACCCATTTAAAATGTATACCAAAGAAACCTTGTTTCATAAGATGTTGCCTTTCCATATAATCACCCAAGAGAAGCTATTAAGCCAAGAATTGTTTCATCCAAAGATCCCCATAAAACAGATATTCAATCAGGAGCTTGCTCTGCAAAAATTCATAAAAAACTCCGAAGTCAATCAAAATCTCATCTATCAAAATACTTTCTAAAAGCTGCTACTTATTTAAAAAAAAAACTCATATATCTCAATCTTGTCCAAAGTCACATCAAAAAATGTCTCATCACACCAACTTGATCCAAATCCACTTATGAACAAGACTTGGACAAACAAACTAATAAAAACTAGTTTTTCCTTTCCAGGCTTCTGTATCCAAATTCACATTGAGGTTTTTTTTAAGCTCTCACCCTCACACAAAACAACTGCTCTTTCACTGTTCCTGCTACCACTACTTCTAAAGCAACTTCTACCACCACCACCATATCTGCTATAATCTCACAGTAACATCCACTGTACCCATTAGCACACCACTCCATGCTACAACAGCCAAGAAGGTGACACCTACCTCAACTACTTGGAACCAGGAGCATCTTCCTGTGATGGCAACAACCTCACCCTGACTCTGAAACACATAATCTCCTCAGCACAGAATCATATACTGACCTTTCATTTGACTTTGATATTTTCCTGTTAACTTCTACAAAACTGAAAGTAATTACCCAATGGCAGTATCGTATTAACTCTGAAACTACATAAGTTTCCAATGGCATTCCAGAACCTTATGTAAACCGTCATACCATCATACAAACACTGAAATCATGATTACTCCTTTACACTAGTACTGCTTCTCTTATCCCTCCCATCAGCATCCTCATTTGTTGCCATTTGTAGGACATTCTTTCCAAATCTGAAAAATCACCTACAACCAAGCTTTTTTTAAAATTTTGAATGTGTGTACTTTTAGTTGTTGAAAATTTTCTAGATAAACAGAGTACAATGTTACTACAGTCTATGAAACCCTAAGGTTCTCTAGTACACATTGTGTTCATGGACATATGTGCATTTTTCTGAGAAAATGATGTATGGATTCAACCAGATTCTCAAAAGGATGCATAACCCAAAGCATCTTAAAACTAAAACCAATGTGAAAGATAAAGGAATGTCTAGCCCTAACTGGTTTGGCTCAGTGGATAGAACGTCAGCCTGCGGACTGAAGAGTCCCAGGTTTGATTCTGGTCAAGGGCATGTACCTTGGTTTCAGGCACATCCCCAGTAGGGGGTGTGCAGGAGGCAACTGATCAATGTTTCTCTCTCATCGATGTTTCTAACTCTCTATTCCTCTCCCTTCCTCTCTGTAAAAAATCAATAAAATGTATTATAAAAAAAGAAAGAAAGAAATGTCTAGACCTACAGGGCTAAGAGATGTCACCTATAGTCCATAAAACACTTTAATGAATCCTGCTATCCTAAGGCATTTCACAAAAATAAATTACTTCACTGTTTTTGCTGATGTCTTTTCCTTGTATAGTACGTATTTCTTGACACTCAACTCCATAATTATATTATTGCAAGTTATCTGCTTTCAAACTTAAAATTTCTTGCTTAAGAAATTACTCAGCCTCTTAATTTTCCTTGTTTATTTTGGTCATATCCCACTGCCTGCTCTGTTTCTGAACTAAGGTGTGTCCCATTCCAGCTTGGGGTTGGAAGCATGTCTACAACAGGCAATCCATAGACAGTCAGTCTCTGAATCACCTGAAGCCCAGACAGTCACAAACAGTGACTCAGTTCAAATGAGCAATTCACCTGCACTGTATTCCAGGCTGATGATGAGACACAAGCTCTTCACCTAAGCCCAGGAACAACAGTGGCCTAAAATTCAATTCTGCCTCCACCAAAAAAGAAAGAAGGAAAGAAAGGAAGGAAGGAAGGAAAGAAGGAAGGAAGGAAGGAAAGAAGGAAGGAAGGAAGGAAGGAAGGAAGGAAGGAAGGAAGGAAGGAAGAAAGAAAGAAAGAAAGAAAGAAAGAAAGAAAGAAAGAAAGAAAGAAAGAAAAGAAAGAAAGAAAGCCCTCCACCTACACATGATTGGAAATAAGGCCCAGAAGAAAGTGGGCTCCCCAGAGTCATAAGTTCCCTTCCACACAATGAAGCTTGAATATTTAATGTTCTCCCTACCAAACTGTAAGCTCCAGGAGGAATCTTTGCCTTTCCATTCACTGTTTAATTCCCAGGGACCAAAACAATGCTAACAGTCTACAGAGTGAATATATGTTAAATTAGGGGTGAGAAGAATGAATTGATTGAATAAAAAAATTAATGAATGTGTCTATGAAAGCTCATTGCTTCCTTTCCACATTCTTCAGCATTTATATTCTATTGCTCCTCTCAATATTCACCCCTTTACCATGCAGTTCTCTGTACTCTCAATCATATTTAGTCTTAAAATCCACTTAAAGCCCCATCTCTTCTCTGAAGTCATTCCTCAACACAACTCCCCGTAGTTTATACCTCTACAATTTTATTCATCAACATGTAGACACCATCTGGTGCAAAGCAATGCTAATGTTATTAACATAAAAGATACACAAGAAATATAAGACAAGGCCCTGAGAACTCCCCATTTAGTTCAAGAGAAACATACAATAGAAAAATAATGGAGCCATATAAAGAATGTTTGATCAAGAGCTAAATGAGTAATAGAAACAAACAAAAATACTACAGATGATTAGAATTAGGTGTCTCTCCAACCCTGTCTTTCACTGATACACTTAGCTCATTTTGTTCTAGTCAATAATATCGTTCTTTCATATCTAAGTGTTGGTCTGTGTGGATGCTCTCCTTGAATTCTTTTTTTTTTATTTCAGAGAGGAAGGGAGTGAGAGAGAGAGATAGAAACATCAATGATGAGAGAGAATCATTGATCAGCTGCCAACCTGGCATATGCCCTGACCAGGAATCATATCATGACCTCCAGGTTCATAGGTCAACACTCAATCTCTGAACCATGCTGGCCAGGCCTCTCCTTGAATTCTTAGTAAATTTATTTTTATTCTTCAAAATCCAGCTCAACTGTCAACTCTTCTATAAGCTTTCTCTACTCTTTGGCCCTCAACAAAATAAACACAATCTCCTCCATGCCTATGTAAACTCTTAATATTACACTTACGAGCATATGATTGCTTTTTAACCTCATATTCATTGAATTTTAAAACATAAGCATCCTCTGTATCATTCCAATTTTAGTATATATGCTACAATTTTAGTATATATGCTACAGAGAAGATTTTAATGGCCCGTGTGCAAGGATGACGTGCAAATTCATGAAGCCTTCCATATTTGTTACATGCAAAAAGATGAAACTAGGCTACAAACTCACACTATACACAAAAATAAACTCAAAATGGATAAAGGACTTAAACATAAGACGGAAAACCATAAAAATACTAGAGGAATCCACAGGCAGCGAAATCGCAAACATGTGCCAAAGCAATTTCTTCACTGATACTGCTCCTAAGGCTATGGAAACTAAAGAGAAAATAAACAAATGGGACTATACCAAAGTAAAAAGCTTTTGCACAGCAAAAGAAACCATCAACAAAACAACAAGAAAGCCCACTGCATGGGAGAATATATTTGCCAATGATATCACCGATAAGTGTTTAATCTCCAACATTTACAGGGAACTCGTACAACTTAACAAAAGGAAGATAAACAATCCAATCAAAAAATGGGTAACGGACCTAAATAGACACTTTTCAAAAGAAGACATACAGAAGGCCAAAAGACATATGAAAACATGCTCAAAGTCACTAATTATATGAGACATGCAAATCAAAACAACAATGTGGTATCATCTCACATCTGTAAGAGTGGGCTATCATCAACAAATCAACAAACAACAAGTGTTGGAGAGGATGTGGAGAAAAAGGAACCCTTCTGCACTGCTGGTGGGAATGCAGACTGGTGCAGCCACTGTGGAGAACAGTAAGGAGTTTCCTCAAAAAACTAAAAATGGAACTCCCATTTGACCCAGTAATCCCACTTCTAGGGCAGTATCCCAAGAAGCTAGAAACATCAATCAGAAAGGATATATGCACCCCTATGTTCATAGCAGCACAATTTACCATAGCTAAGACCTGGAAACAGCCTAAGTGCCCATCAGCAGGTGAGTGGATTAAAAAACTGTGGTACATCTACACAATGGAATACTATGCTGCAGTAAAAAAGAAGGAATTTTTGCCATTTGCAACAGCATGGATGGAACTGGAGAGCATTATGTTAAGTGAAATAAGCCAGTCAGAGAAAGATAAATATCATATGATCTCACTCATCTGTGGAATATAGAGAGCAACATAGACTGATGGACAGGGACAGATCCAGAGACAGAGAAGCAGCGATCAGTCTGTTGATCCCCAGAGGGAGGGTGGGGGAAGGTGGGGGGTGGGGAGAAATCAACCAAAGAACTTGTATGCATACATATAAGCCAAAACAATGGACTCAGACAACAGGGGGATGAGAGCATGAGTGGGGGGGGGTGAGGGCTGGGGTTATTGGGGGGATGAAGACACAATTGTAATACCCTGACCAATAAAGAAATTTTAAAAAATAAAATAAAAAATGAAATCACAAAAAAAATTAAAAAATAAAACATATGCATCCTTCAATACAGTACCTCTGTACAGAAATACTCCCACATGTGTAAAAAAAAGTATACAAATATCCATTGTACCACTTCTATAATTATAAAATAAAATGGAAATGGATTAAATATCTACCAAAATGAAGTGTAATGTAAAGTAACCATGAAATAAATCTCTATGTACTGACACATAAAGAATTTCATTATTTGTTAAGTAAACAAAGTAACTTGCAGAGCAACATGCATAATATGCCTCATTTTTTAGCGCACAGTTATATTTTGATGTTTGAGTTACATGATCATGCATACCTGATAAAACAGGTACATCTGGAAAGTTATTTGTGAGGGAGATGGAGGTGAAGAAGAATTTTAATTTTGTTAATTGTCTATACTTTTCTTAACTACACAAGCCCCGTCTTCCTGAAATATCCTCTACTCAAATGGTAGACGTTGAGTAATATGATGTCTGCAGCTAATAACTCACCTAATGAAGTGTTGGGAAATGAAAGAAACCAAATTATTTCACAGCTAAGTCCTGATTGGTCTCTCAGTTGCCAACCTCCTGGAGTTCAGTTTAAATTCCTTCTACAGACTCACAACTCATCAAAGGATAAAATTTTTCACTCCAGGAACTGAAGAAATCAACTTGACTTTGAAGATTTTTTCACCTGTACATTTTGCCTAGTGGAGAGAAAGGTAACATTAATTGACCATGTTTCAAATCAGAGCATTCTGGTTTTTTTCTTTTAAGTATCATCTCTCAAAAGGAAAAAAAAAAAAAAAAACGGAGTGAAAGAGTAACACTATTTTGTTGTTATAGGTAGCAATTTGAAGCATGAAGACTGTGATTCTACTGTTTTATCTTCTAAAATCAACTCAGTCGTTACCAGTAAGTACAATATGTTTATTTTATGTACAACCCACCTTAGCAGCATCTTAATTACATACCTATTTCTCTTCCTGCCCTCTGTTCTGTGACCCATTCTCTTAGTGTCTGAGTTTTATTCTCCAAGGTGAAAAACAGTAAACTAGTAAAGTGTTAGTGCAAATTTCAATATACTTAACATTCTTAAAGTGCATCATAGTAGAACTTCTATTAATTTGGCAGAGCAATAGGGTAGAAATTAGGAGAAAAAAAAGCACCCCTTAGATTATATCTACTCAAAATGAATAATTTTTTTAGTTTCTAAAAAGAATTTAAGATTTTTGTTGGCAACTAATTATTTTCTCATGACTAAAGAGATAAACTGGATTTTCTGATTTTTTTCAATTGGAAGCACAAAACATCTAGATTATCTAAACTCCAAAAAGACTACCAAATCACACAATTGCAAGGGAATATTACAAAAATTTTTGTGACTTTTGACTTAGACCATTTCATCACAAAATGTATTTACACATAATAGGTTTTTTTAAGAAAATGAGCACTTGCATTTGAACACATTCTCCAATTGTCCTCCAATATTTTACAGACATAAAGATGAGTGGTTTGGGCCTCTAAGTGGATTTTCCTTTGACTATTTGAGATGCTTATGTGTAGACATTAAGAAAATAACTACAACATATGTATGTGCTATGAAATAGCAAAACACAAAGAAATATTTTACATTTGAGCCCACTTGACACATCAGTAGTCATCCATATAATCAACAAATATTTACTGGAAACTCTCCATAAACCAGATATTGTGCTAGTTGCTAAAAAACAGTGGTGAGGGGGAGAAAGGGCATGATCTTTCATGTTGTTCACTACATAATAGATGCTAATAAATAATTTTTAAAAGAACTGTCAAATAGCCAAGGGGGAAAAAAGGACATATGTACTACTCTTTGTAATATTTTAAGCAATAAAAAAAAGAACTGTCAAATAATAAGTTGTAACTATGATTAGTCCTATGAAGGAGAAGAAGAGGGTAATCTTGTCGGAAGGGGATGGGACAGACATGAATAAACAACCTCCTTATTTCTTTCCAAATGATATATATGCCTTCTTGAAAGAGGTTATCTGCAAAAATTCAACTTCTAAACAAGGTAAATTAGGAAGTTAATTGTTTTGTAAACCACAGATTTCCCACTTCACCAAATAAATTTACCAAAAGGTTCTCCTAAATAGGGTGTCTCTGCTATATTTAAATTACCATAAAAATTCAAGATAAATAAAACCTTCCAGGAGCACAGCTATCATTCAAGGTAAACTGAGGAGTAGCATTCGGGTCAATGCAGATTGATAATAGCCAATAACACGAGAGCAGCTACAGCTAGCGGTGCAGGGGATGTAGGAGGTGACATTAAGATATATATTAGGTATAGCAGTGGTATTTGTCAACCAAAAAATCAGGACATGTGGATGAGATTTTTTAAATTATTTTTGAGTTTTGATTATCATAAATGCATAAAATGAGTCAATTTGCAAATGTACACACTTAAAACACTTGTTTTCAGTGGCTCAAGTTTGGGAGTTGGAGATGGGACAAGTTGCATTTTCAGGAGAGTGGGCCTCAATAAGGAAGTGAACTCAAGCAAAGACTTGGAGCAGGTGAGGGAGTGAACCAATGTCCAGGGAAAGAGCATTCCAGACAGAGGGGACGGGTGGAGGTGAGGCTCTGGGGCAGGAGTGGGCCTTACCTGTCACAGAGATAGCAAGTAGCCAACAGCAGCAGTAGAGTGAGCGAAGGAAACGAAAGGAAATGGACAGAGCAGCACTGGGCCCCGAGCATGAGGGGCTGGCAGGCCCCCATAGGGTCTCTGGCTTTTACTCTGAGTGAGAATGGAAGCCAGTGCAGGAGCTAAGCAGAGGAGTAAAAGGACCAGACTGTTGTTTTCAAATGACCACTCTGGCTGCTGTGCTAACAGTAGATTGTAAAGGATGAAAAGAAATGTGCAGAATTTGTACTTACATATCTTAAAGCTTACAGAGACCTCTAAGAATAGATAATTCCAATTTTTCCTCTTAACACTAAGGGGAAATGTCCAAAGTGAAACCAAGAATTAATGGCAGCTCCAGGGTATATCCAAGCGGCCAAGGGCACATGCTGACAGTCTACACCACATGGCCCTCTGTAATGCAGCCAGAAACAAGGGTCACAGCGGGGTGGACATGGCCAGGGAGCTTCCACCTGAATGCAGAGGGAGTGGGGAGAGAAGCTAAGGGAAGCATTCATCTCTTCAAGGACCAGGAATATTTGGGGCATCCTGTACTGGCTCTCCCACCCACTCTGTCACCTTGGGCAAGTCACTTTGCTTATCTGGGCCTCAATTTCCTTATCTTTAAAGAAAATCATACAAACATAGGTTATCCCAAAAAATGTATACACACTTTAACAGCTGATAGCGCAATTCTGAAAAGTGTTTGTATACTTTTTGGGGTCACCCTGTACATCATACGATCACAAGCACATTTCCACCCCTTAAATTTAGTGATTCTCAAAAACACTAGGAAAAACCTCTGGCCAGAAAAGGGAGTTAACTTCCATTACAGAAAGTGAGTTGCCAGGCACAGGCAAAAGCAGAAAGCTTTGTTAAAACGCATGAGGAATTGGGCAGAGTGCATTCAAGCATTGGGAAAAAGCAAATGTGAGCAGAGCTAAGGGGAAGACTATGTATTTCCTGCCCTGAGAAAAGAGGAAGGCAGTTACAGAAAAGAAACGGGAACCTGGGAACTACCACCTGAAACCCATGTGCCCTGCCTGCCCCATGCTGTCTCCCACCACACAGCTCGTGGACTGGCATTTTCCCACTCTACGGTTCTATCTCCTGCTATGCATGCAATGTTCCAGGAAATTAAAACTGCTCCAAAACACACAGAGCCTGAAGACAGACATTTTTGCACTGGGGACAACTAGTTACGTCCTGTAAATGACTGGATGCAAAATTTCAAACACAGCACTGCCTCGAAAATGTTTATCACAGATGCAGCTCAAACCTGCTTTGGGACTTCCTCCAATGCAACTAGTTCCAGATCTCACAACCCCACTCAACCGGCAGCAGCCACATCAGGTGAGTCCTCCAACAGGGGCATTTCAGCCAGCGAAGGAGACGTGGTAAGAACAGTAGGTTTAAAATCAAGATTTACACAGAGCCTCATGACCAATGAGAGAGCGAGGTTTTCCTCTTTGGAGAAAAGTAAAACAAGAATAAATACACCTTTTTTTGAAAATTTTGAGTCAGGAAAACAAAGCATCCTCATTCCTTTTCCTTTTGTCTGAACAATAATTTATTTTACTAACCAAATCTAGCTATGGCTGTTGATAAAGCCTGGTCATCTATGCCCTGTGATACTGTGGCATGTCACGTGGTATTTGCCAGAGCTAACAGGAAGGTAACCTCAATAGAGGTAATCTATAAAAATAACTGCAGATTTCCTCCAGTTCGATTGTTGTTGATGAGCTAATGCCTCACTAGAAAGTCTGTTTCTCCAAAGCATATTTAAATGCTCTGCCTGCATCTAGACTTTGTGAAACAATAGATAACACCAGAGTCTAAGGTTTCAATCTATGGTCATAAACCTATCTTTCTCCTTAGGGGAATCTGAAGCTTACATAATTTAGGGATACTCTTTAAGAAAAATAATACAAAGTTAGATATGTAAAATTAAGTATTAAAGTGAATAATTAATCATGAGATGAGAAGTAAGAAATACACATTTTTTAAAGCTGATAAATACCATAAACTAGCCCTGACTGGTTTGGCTCAGTGGATAGAGCGTCAGCCTGCGAACTCAAGGATCCTGGGCTCCATTCCAGTCAAGAGCATGTACCTTGGTTTCAGGCACATCCCCAGTAGGGGGTGTGCAGGAGGCAGCTGATCGATGTTTCTCTATCCCTCTCCTTTTCTCTCTGTAAAAAAATCAATAAAATATATTTTTAAAAATACCATAAACTAGATAGGCTGCTCAGGTGCCTCCCAGGGCCATGAGAGGGGGCAATACTAGTGAAGCTTCCCCTTCACGGCAAATCTACCCCTAATGGGAGCGTAAGTTACTTAAGGCTGTCCACCATTGGGAGGTGAGTGAAAACAGACCACCTCTCTCTCATATATCAATTTCAATGCTCTGCAGGTCTTCCCTTCTTTAAGTCTAATACCATTGACACAGATGCTCACCATGGTGTCAGATCTGCAACTGGTAAGTATCCTTGTATATCATTTAATAGCCATTGTTAAGTAAATATAATACCTAATGTTGAGTGTGTGTATATATGTGTGTACCCACAAATGTACACATACACACATATTCATTGTAGATCAATGGAAAGAGAGAAGACAGAAAAGCCAGAGAGCTGAATGCTATTCAACACATCATGAACATTGTTTCTTAGCAAAAGGGCCTCTAAAGGAATCACAGTTCTCAGGCCTTTACTCCTTTAGTTCTTCTTACCTCTTTTACAAGTTCCCCTCTCCATTTCTTCAGCAGGCCTTCCTCTCTTTTCCCCCACAACATGCACCCAACCATTCAAACGCTATAACTGTTAGCTTCACCCCAACAACTAGAGAAAGCCAGAAGGGGATATTTTTCATTAAATATCTATATAGTTATTTAAACTACATATAGTTTAAGTTCCTTTGCTGATTAAAGTGGATTTTTATCTAATAATCAGGTTTATATATAGTAATAGATCCTGTGCAGGCTAGATATTTTATTCTGACTCTCAAAATTTTCATGCGGATACCTATAAAGAATCATTTTTTCATGAGAAAGCCATGAGGAAAATTCTAGGAATCATTGCTGTTAGAGCCAAAAAGGGAAATGCAGGTTGAAATTACCTAAGTTGTTCTCAGAGAATGATTAAATGCCAAAAAAATTTTTAATATGGAAAAAGTTAGTCAACCTAGGGTTGTATTGGTAGAATAAATGAATCTGGAACTTCACCTATATATCTAATTCTAAATGCAATATAGTATTCATTTGCATAGCAATTTCTCCATGTAGACATATTTTATATTTAATAAATACATGTTAGTTTCCCAAATGTCAAACTGAAACATTACAATGACAACCTTCTTTGCCTTACAGCTAAATCCTCATCCTGCAGGAATGGCACCTGCTGCCCATACGCTCCCACTGGCCCTGGGGGGATTAAATGTTCAACAGCAGCTGCAACCCCAAGTAAGTTCAACAATGGGATTTCATTTAAAAATTGGGGAGCGCTTTCTCTTAGATGGAAGCCTAACGGGGAGGAAATAACTTTTTCAAGGTTCTTAAACATTTCCCCCAGGTAATTTATAGAGAGATGCTCTACAGAACATGGAACGGTCTTTGACAATTTGGGTCATGCTGAAAATCCTTGAGAACACTCCTGGAAAACTGAGCATTCTGCCTCATAACCTCTAGAATATATTTGTAATGGGTAATAGAAAAATGTGAAGTGTTGAGAAGATTGAGAAGTCAGAAGTATAAGGAGGAGAATGAGAAGTAGCGGGATTCTTCTCTAGCATGTTGTGTTTTCTATTGAAGACCTTCTGGGTGGCCGGGATCATCCCAAATTAAAATTAAGAGGTGAATAAAATTTAAATTCTAATCTCCTTTTTGTACCTTTTTGTCAGGCCTGCTCAGAAGTCCCTAAGTACTTTCTAGTTCTTACCTACTTCCCACCATCATTGGCTTTCATGGAAAACCCTCTCACATCCTATATAATATGAACATAATATACAAATTGCCCCCTCAGGCGGTAGTTCTACTGGGAATTCGGCCGCTTGCTATGACATTCACTGACCACCAGGGGGCAGTGCAGAACAGGGTGGGCATCAGCAGCACTGTGCTGGCAGCAGGTGGCAGTGGAGGCGCTGCTGGTCCCAATGGGCCCAACGCCCAACAAGAGCTGGACTGCAGCAGGATGGTGGAGCAGTTGAGCGTGCAGCACCAGGCCAAGATGGTGTGAGCAGGAAACTGATCACCCACTGATCACCCTGCAGATAGATGGCCACCTGTGGCAGCAGCGGAAGGTGGAGCCGCCACCCGGTTCCCAGGCATTGAGGAAGCCGGGCAGAGGCCCAGTCCTGATAGATTGCCCACAGGCAGGATGGTGGAGCATGTGAGGGGGCAGCACCAGGCCAAGGTAGGGTGCCAGGTGGGGCTGCGGGGCTGTGAGCCTGGGGCACAAGCTGGGGCCCAGTCCCCCACAGGCCACCCCTAGGGACTCCACTCCTGCATGATTTTGTGAATCAGGCCTCTAGTTAAGATATAAAGGACATATTTAGGACATCAAACACTTAGGAACATGTTTGAATTTTAACTATGAACAAAGCCCAAATATCTACCTTTTTGAAACTTCTTTAAATAGATTAGGCTCTAGAGAAAAATATAATGATCCTTTATGACTGGACTAAGTCATTATGGATAACATATTCTCCCTACCAGGTTATCTTAGCCCCACATAATGGTCTAATTTTTTGTAGAAGCTTTAATGTTTATTACATGCATCATATATAGTAATTATAGAGAACTTAGAAAATTTAGAGGAGCAGAGAAACTAAGATGGCTGCATAGGTAAACACCTGAATCGACTGCCTGGCACAACCATTTCAAAACCACAATGAAAAGAAAAAACGGACACCATCCAGAACCACGGGAAGGCTGGCTGAGTGAAAATTCTACAAATAGAAAGAGACTGAGACTCAGAGGAGCTGTGGAAGCAAAGTACGGAGGTACAGAGGTGCACGCATGGGGCTTGGGGAGAGGGCTGGCGATGGAGAACGAGGTTCTTTTTCAATCCGGAGAGAGCCACAAACTCCCAGTGGCTCTGAACTTCAGTTCCAGCTGAGTTTCTGGGGGCCCAGACTCATAACCGGAGAAGTTGGACTGACTGGCACCAGGAGAAAATCCAAAGCGGGTTTCTCTCGGTGTTGCTTGCAGCGATTACCATGGGACACAGAGACCCAGTGTCTCTTAGCACAGGGCTGAGAATCAGCCATAGCTGACTCCCTGAGACCTTGCCCACCCAAGCTGCACACAGAGGCTTTTGCATATAAAAGGCTGAGTAGCCTCAGGCAAAGGCTAAAATAGCACCTCCTTGGAGATACAAGAGCCAGTGTACCCAGTGGTCAAAGTGGTACCATCCTAAATACAACTCCTCAGATTCATAAGGGACACACTCAGGAGGCAGACTCAGTGAGCACCAAAGCCCCACTGAAACAACTCTTGCCCCATAAGGGTGTCTCCAGCACAGAAGTTCTCCTACTGTAGGCACAGCTGATTCTCATAACCAAGTGGCTTGGAGGTCAGTTCCTCTCAGTGATCACCTAACACAGAAAGCCACTCTATCAACCCGGGGAAGCAGCCAAAATGTGGAGACAAAGAAATAGGTCACAAATGACAGAAATGGAGGAAAGCAAATGACTGGATATAGAGTTCAAAACCACAGTTATAAGGATTTTCAAAAATTTTCTAGAAACCACTGATAAACTTAGTGAGACCCTCAATAAATCTAAGCATACACTGACTAAAATAAAGAATATTATACAGAGATCTAACAATAGACTAGAGGAATACAAGAATCAAGTCAAAGATTTGAAATACAAAAAAGCAAAAAACACCCAACCGGATAAGCAAAAAGAAAAAAGAATCCAAAAATATGAAGATAGTGTAAGGAGCCTCTGGGACAACTTTAAGCATACCAACATCAGAATTACAGGGGTGCCAGAAGAAGAGAGAGAGCAAGATATTGAAAACCTATTTGAAGAAATAAGGACAGAAAACTTCCCCTACCTGGTGAAAGAAGTAGACTTCCAAGTTCAGGAAGTGCAGAAAACCCCAAACAAAAGGAATCCAAAGAGGATCACACCAAGACATATCATAATTAAAATGCCAAGAGCAAAAGACAAGGAGAGAATTTTAAAAACTGCAAGAGAAAAACAGTCAGTTACCTACAAGGGGGCACCCA
Organism: Murina feae; assembly: GCA_004026665.1. NCBI lineage: Eukaryota > Metazoa > Chordata > Mammalia > Chiroptera > Vespertilionidae > Murina > Murina feae. Next base: position 14,566 of record PVJC01015121.1, read on the forward strand.
TATGACTGTCAGCTGATTTCTCAACAGAAACTATGCAGGCCAGAAGGGAGTGGCAAGAAATATTCAAAGTGGTGAATAGCAAGAACCTACAACCAAGATTACTTTACCCAGCAAGGCTATCATTCAGAATTGAAGGTCAGATAAAGAGCTTCACAGACAAAAAAAAAAGCTAAAGGAGTTCATCACTACCCAACCAGTATTATATGAAATGCTGAAAGATATCCTTTGAGAAGAAGAAGAAGAAAAAGTAAAGATAAAAATGATAAATAACAAATACATATCTATCAACAAGTGAACCTAAAAATCAAGTGAATAAAAAATCTGATGAACAGAATAAACTGGTGAGTAGAATAGAATCAGAGGCATAGAAAGGGAGTGGACTGACAATTTTCAGGAGAGGAAAGGGTGTTGGGGGTGCGGGAAGAGAATGGACAATGATCATACACCTATGGATGAGGATGGGGGGGTAAGGGCAGAGGTGGGGTGGGAACTGGGAGGAGGGGAGCTATGGGGGGGAGGAAGAGGAACAGCTGTAATAATCTGAACAATAAAGATTTTTAAAGAATATATAGATGAGCAAAGAAAAAAAACTCAAAATTCAGTTTAAAATGGGGGCAGAGGCCACAACATAATCCTAATGGTCAGGATTAAACACTGTCAGCATTCTAGGATATGTCCTTCCTGCCTTTTTTTTCTATGATGTGTTAAGTACATATTTTAAGAAAATTGCCCTGCTCTAACCTTGAAGTCAGACTTAGGACATATTTTAAGAAAATATGTTCTTATAATATCAAATGTTCTATCATTTGATTTTTTTTATTTAATAAATACTGAATAGTCTTTGTGTTTTGAGATATTCACTTATAATGTTGTTTTTAATGGTTGCTTAGTTTTTTTGTTGTATTGCAAAAGTTTGGTATGTTGTTTTTTAATTTTGCTTCTATAAATTATGCTACAGTGAACATCCCTGTAACTAATTCTTTGACCATATTATGATTATCTTCTTAGGAGTAATTCTTAGGGAAAGAATTTGTAAGTGTAAAGACATAAAAAATAAGTCTTTTAATACACACTCCCAAATTATGAAGCATGAATACAATAGCAGACCAATATATCCTAACCATCGTCTTACTACTAAGGTTTTAATAAGAGTAAGCTTGTATTAATTAGTAATTATAATCAAAGCTGGGTTTAATTGGCAAAATAATTTTAAGCTGTTCAATTTAAATTTTACATCATATTCAACTAACACTTTTTTATACCTTTGTCCAAAATAGCAACACAAGGCGTTCTAAGCTGCTTCATTAATTTATATTTGTGAAATTCTGTAACATAACTAACTTTTACATTTCTTTTTTAATATTGAAATGTATACTTGTACTTATTTCCTACAGGTATCTTAGAGCCTTCACTCAATATATTTGCTGGTTATTTATATTTCAATAATAAAAGCTATTCTCTGAAAAAGACTAGAGAAATGGGCATGTAAAATGAACATCTCTTTCACACGTGATCCTGGCATGGTCCTTATGCCGACGGTCCCACTTCAGTTCCCATCATTGCCCTGCTCTAACCGTGAAGCCAGACTTAGCACAACTTCACATTCACTCCAGTCAAATGCATTAGTGATCACTGTAGATGTTACTAAAGGTTCAGTAGAGGGGATTTAACCATACAAGTTCCCCAACATGCAATAACATAAATCAATCCCCATTCTCAGTGAAGATGCCTCACTCTCTCTAGGCTGTACCACTGCCAAGGGTCCCCATGCCTGCCCTTCTGTGCAGCCCCAGTCCTTCTCACCGTGCCTTTCCAAGGTTCTCTGCCAGAAACTTGGGCACCTGTCCGAATCTCCCATTTTTCAAAGCAAGGCCAACAGGGTGGAGTGAACTCTAGATTCACACAACATCTGGTCAATCCCAGCTCTCCACTTATTACCTGCACTAGAGGCCCAATGCATAAAATCCATGCAAGAGTAGGCCTTCCATCCCCTGGCTGCCGGCACCAGCTTCCTTCTGGCACACAGGACCGGGCTTCCCTTGCAGCCCCGGCTTTGTCTGGAAGGATGTCCGGTCTAATTAGCATATTATGCTTTTATTATTATAGATTATTATAGATGATGTTAGCCAAGTTACTTAACCACCTGTGGCTCACTCTCCTCATAATTTAAAATGGGAGTAAAAACAACCTACCTCTAGAGCTTTTATAAAGATTAAATAAGTAATCATACATAAAACACTTTGAATATTTCTTACCACACAGCATATACTCACCAACTATTCGCTATTATTATTTCAAATAACTTCTCCAGCAAACACTAATAAAAAATTTTATTTTTACATTGGTGAAATATTAAAGTATCTGTAATTACTTAGACATCTCTAGTGTCCTATTTGTATCTTTTTGTTCCTTCCAACTCATCTTTTTAAAAAATTTTTCAATTATGTTTTCTCCCAAATCTCATGCTTCTTCCCCACAACCCCCTTCTCCATTGCCACCTGAGATTAGATGATTTTTGTTCTGTAGCCAGAGATCTAATGAAGAGGAAGTATTTTCTTAAAATTATGTACTTTTTACCTTTTGTTACTATGGCTGTTACTGTTCTGGGAAATAATAAAGTTAAGAGTCTATTTCAGGAGACTTCCAAATCTTTGGGGTTGGTTGCTTTTAAAGGCTCCATTTTGATTACTTTCCTGACACTGTGTGAATCTTTATAGAAATAAAAATAAATTCTAAAGCCCTAGTTCTCTTTGACAAACTCTAGGTTAGTTCTTAAAGTACCAGAGCACACCAACACCTCATCCAAATCTATTTGGCTATAAATTCAGGACATTTACATAGTCACCAGTGACCTTTCAAAACATTTCTCAGTGCTAAGAGCTCTGTCAGTGCCAGGGATTATTGAATAATGTCCTCCATCCTTCCAGTGCTCTATTTTAACAGAGGAACTCCCAGGCAACCATCATGAGACTAACAATAAATGCTTCAAGAATTCATTGTATTTGAAAATATTCACTGTGCTTTCATGTATCTTCTTAAATGCCATACAAAATAAACACATGCTGTTTTATCATGTTTTATGTCATTATTTCTTCAGATAATTTTCAGTTTGGAGGTAGATTAAGGCCAAAATTATTTTTGATCATCCAATTTACTAACTTCTACCTTCTAAATGTGCTGCCTTGTACTGGTTTTAAAATCTCCCTAGGTCTAATCTTCTTTTTTACAAATTGGATGAGTTCTGATTCCCATGCAGCTCCATGCGTCTATATCTAGGATTGTAGATGATACATTAGTAACAAATACTTGTTGAGCAAATGTGTTTTTTAAGAAAGTCTTTATATTGATATCATCCATCAGAACTTACCTTTGAATATGTTTCTTACTGAATTTATTATAATTTTTTCCAGATGTTACCACTTATTGTAGCACAACTTGGAGCCCAGGTAAGTTTATTTTGTATGATGGTTTTTGTTTTAAATCATCTTAGTGTGAAATATTTAATCTTGCCTCAATTCACCAAATAGTTGCTAAGTTTACAATTTACTTTGCACTGTATGAACACTGATAATAGCAAGAACACTTATGAGCACTAACTATGTGCCAGTCACTGTTTTAGGTATTTTATTATTTATTATGTACTCTCATTTCAACTTCAAAATAACCTTTTATAAAAGGTTCAAAATAACCTTTTATATTTTTGTTGCCAATTTGAAGATGAGTAACAAGATACAATAATTCAGTTACAGTAACAGAGATAGTAAATGTCACAGATGACACAACCAGTCAATTCTTTAAATCACACTGTTAAAAAATTAATTAATGAGATTTATCTGAGTTATGATTTGGCGGATTTATTTTTTAACTTCCAATGTATTTATTAATTATATATCATTTCCCTAAAAATGATACAAACATTACCCCTTCTCTCTCCCTTTTGTGTGTGTGTGTGTGTGTGTGTGAAAAGTAATTCTTGAGGTCACTGATAAAATTACCAATGGTTAAGATCAAATATGAGTATAAGATGGCAGTTTTTACTTCTAAAAGCAGAATCAAATATAAAATTTAGAATAATTCTTGATTCCACATCTAGGAACCCACTGAATGAAATAATCTGAAATATAGCAAAAGCTTATTTACAAATATGTTAATCAAAATAATATTTATAGTACAGAAGAATATTGGGTGCAACTTAAATTTTAAAGAAAGGAACATAAGTTAGCTGTGCAACATTAAAGCCAGTATTTTGTGATCATGTGAAAGTCTTTTTATTAAAACATGTCTGACATGTGGTTAAATGGTCACTGTATAGTATTAAAAGACAAAGTAGACAGAAATTGTATAAATGACATGACTTCTATTATATGAAAAACAAATGTGTGAAAAACATCTGGAAGAAAATATATCAAACTCTGCCAGATAAGATTGTGTTATTTTTTCTCTTGCTTTCTGCATTTTCCAAGTTTCCTCCAATGTGCATCTATTACTTAAGAATAGGGAAAAAAATATTTTAAAATATGGAAGACTTCACATCACTCCAATAATATTAGCTGTCCAATATCATGTGCTGACAAGAGTTTTGTAATGCAAGTCACAAAGCAGTTTAAAATTTTGTTGAAAATAAAGTCTATTTTTATAATTTTTAAAATTAATTTAAGTTTTTAAGTTATACACATCTTGCCATTAATATATTAAAATTTGTCTAACAATTGTTGTTATTATTTTTAGGGTACTATCCTAAGCTCAGAGGAATTGGTAAAAACATTTTTTAATTACTAATATTTAAAATTCTTTTCAGTGCTAATACAATGCTGTTTTCTGTCCTCATATTAATAATCTCTTTGACCACAAACCCTAAACTCGTTGTCTACTACAATAAATTGAAAAGTTTTATAGGTCTTTGCATCAAGTTATCCTTTGCCTGGGTGGGCCTATTATCCAGTTACTTTTCCATTAATTTGACTTAGCTTTTGTTTTCTGTATATTAATGTCAGGTTCTGTTCTATCCAGAAAACCAATGCATATTTTTAACTTTATGTTTATTAAAATCTAGGATTGTAAATTACTGAAATGCAATAGTAGTTTTTTTAATTTATATATATAAGTTTATTGCAGAAAATTTAATTTTCTTGACTTAAGTTTTTTATTTTTGTAGGAAAATATATTTTTTAGTGTTTTATAGTGATCAATGAATGATTTCCTTTGCACATGAATAACCAAAGGGCTTAACCTAAATAATACTAATATTATCATTACTAAGTTCTTCTATGCATTTTCTGTAAGTTATTTTTAGAGAAAAATGAATTAATATGGTATCTAAACATGACATTGAAATTAAGAGTTGAGGCAATATCTGAGAAGACAATTTTTTTAATTTTCTATTGTAAAAAAAGGTAGAGACTTGATAGATTGTCTATAAATAAAATAATGGGGCTGTTTTGTCAATGTTGACACATTGACACCTATGTTTACCACTTTTTGAACTAATTCTATATAACAGGCACCTTAGTAGATTCTTTTTTTTCCCTTTATTGATTAAGGTATTACATATTCCCTTTAATCCTTATCAAATTACAAAGCAGAAATTTTTAACCCAACTTTATAGATAAAGAAACTGAGGCTCAGAGAGCTTAAGAAAATTAGGTTCCAAGGTCAAAAACAGATGAAAAGCCATTTTTCTATGTACTATGCCAATGGTTTTAAAACATTTTTTAGTAAAACCCACAATAACAGCTATATTTTTTATTCAGCTAACACATAGATAATACATATAGTACATACACACACACACACAAACATGTTTCATGAAACTATATTTACCCTTATTATATGGACTACACTAGGTAATTTATAGTCTACTAGAGGCCCAGTGCATGAAATTTATGCATGGGGAGCGGGGTGTCTCTCAGCCTGGCCTGCACCCTCTCCAACCTGGGACCCCTCAGGGCATGTCCGACTGCCGGTTTAGGTCCAATCCCACAAGAATCAGGCCTAAACCGGCAGTCAGACATCCCTCTAGCAATTCAGGACCACTGGCTCCTAACCACTCACCTGCCTGCCTACCTAATGCCCCAACTTTCTTTCCCTGCTGACCTGATTACGCCTAACGGCCCTTCCCTGCCAGCCTGATTTTGTCCCCAACTGCCTTCTCCTACTGGCCTGGTCACCCTCAACTGCCCTCCCCTGCTGGCCTAATTGCTCCTAACCCCTTGCCAGCCTGATCTTGCCCCTAACTGCTCTCCCCTGTCAGCCTAATCTCACCCCTAACTGCCTCTGTCTAAGCCTCCACCACCATGGCTTTTTCTGGAAGGAAGTCAGAGGTCCGGAAGATGGCTGGTTGACCTGGTCTAATTAGCATATTACCCTTTTATTAGTATAGATATAGACTATTCTTTTATCTTATTTTTAATGATGGGTAAAACCCACCTGCTTTATTTCAAACCTATGGATATCATGATCCCCATTTGAAAACTTCTGTACTCTACTGCTGTCTCTCATGCACATATGTTTAATTCTGGCTTTAATACACATAAGTCTACAACGGTGTTTCCCAAACTTCAGCCCTGGACCTCAAATCAGGACAACTTGGAAGGCAGTTAAAATGCAGATTTCTAGGTCCCACCTTCAACCTAGTCCATCGGAATCTCTCTAACAATGGAGCCTAGGAACTTGCCTTTATAACAAATTCCTTGGGCGGTTCTTATGAAAACTAACAATCAAGAACCATGTTCAAGGAAACTGAACTGAATCTTAATCGTGAGCTCTTGGCCCTTTTGTACCATGAGAACACAAACAGAGCTGAGAGGTCCTGGAAGCCTAGGACCTGGCTGAACTCTCTCCAAAACCAGCCAATGTCGAAATATTTCTTCTTAGGTGGAACTTCTCACAGTAATTTTTTCCCTGAAAAAAAGAAGTGTGGCAGCAGCCGCATCCATTATCAGTGTGCAAATTATTGACAGTCCAATAAAGAGTTCCACTGGGAAACCCCAAGGAATAAACTAGTGGCTGAATTGCTAAGAGTAATATTTATGACCATATATTCCAATGCCTTTGAAAAAGCCATCAAAAGACACATTAAGAGATGCAAACCATGAGATGAGGATTGATTAACTATTTAAATTAATTTTGCCCATTAATTTGTAGTCACCTAAATTACTTTTTAAAAAATTAGGGACACAGTAAAGACTATGATTTAGGTTAATAACAGAGACATAGCCTGTCGTAATTCTATGGATTTTCTTCCTGAATCCTACCTCCAAATACACCTGACTGGCTTGATTGTGGCTTTCCCTTTCCGAGGGAACTGCAGCACCGCAAGGAATCTCAGTAATGAAGCCAGCATCAGGGTTGGCTCAGGGAGAGAGACATTTCCTTTGAAGAGGGCTCATCTTTATTGTTTTCTCTGACTTTACCTCTCCATCCTGCCATTCCTACCCACACGTATTGCCCTCAAAGAAGAAAGACTGGTTGTCTGGCCTTTAAAATGTATTCCTCTAACTCTGTTTTCTGTTTCCTTCCCTCATTCCAGCCGGTGGCCCCGCAAATCGTCACAGGCCTCGTCTTCCACCCCTTGTTCTCCGGAGCCATCCTGCCCCCCAGCCAGGCTAATCCAGACATCCAGAACACAATCCTTCCTGCGGGACAAGCAGGAGTAAATCCTGCCATCCAGGGACCCCCAGAAGGCCCCTCCCCGACCCCGAGTGGCACCGACGATGACTTTGAAGTAACTACTCCTGCAGGCATCCAAAGGGGCATTCACGTTGCTGAGGAAACCACTACCGTGTTCCCCCATGGTAAGTTCTCCCAGCCAGGAAAACACCCTGGGTCATAACAGTCATCTGCAGAGAGGGAGAGGAGAGTTCTTTGTCTTGTTGACAAGTGCAGATCTTAATAAAGTCAGGAGCCCCTTTACTCACACTAGTGCAGCAATCGGAGGGAATATTTTTACTGGGCCACCAACCCTATCGCTGGATCCAGAAAGGAGACATTTAATTGCTGGCATAATACTTTCCACCTTAAGTTGGATCTGGAAATATTTTGAAACAGACTGGCTCTCCTTTTCCCAGCACAGACACACACAGGCCCACAGCAGATGCAGCTCATCCATCATGATTCTCTTTTCCACTCACTGATCATAGATGAGCCTCCAACTTCTCCCAAAATGCTGCAAGCAGCCGCTAAGTAACACACTGCACTTAGCACACAGACAAACCTACGCGCCATTCTCCTCAGGTGGGACTTGAGAAATGTTGCAAAAATAAGCTCTTCTAGTAGGAACAAGCAAAGATAATAGTCTAACAAGCGTGTATGTCTGAAACCAATGTCTTTGGAGATAAAAGAACAATTTGATATTGATACTCTTGCTGCTAGAAAAGAAATTCTGATGGCAGGTAAAAATGTTTAAATTCAATATGCTTTGACCTCATTTTAAAAGTGTTTTCTTTTCTTCCAGGAATTCAGTAAGCTGTCACAAATTTTTTCAAGTAAACCACCTTAAGTGTGGTGATACCTAGAAGTATTTGTCACTGAGCATATTATGAAAAAAATTGAGACCCTGAAGAATAACAGAAGAAATTCTTAGTTTACTAAAAAATTTTCTTGAAATTTCAGAAAGCATATTCTTCCTAGAGAATACAGACTTCTGAAATAGAGTAATTAAATTGATGATTTGTCTTTGAAATGTAACATTACACCATCTTGGATATGGATGACATGTACATTAAAACATATTTTGAAAATTGACCTTTTCTTCTTTAAGGATGGAAGTAAGTTAAACCTTTTCAGGGGTGACCGTCAGGTCTAGGACTATCTGTAGTCATGGGAAATGGATACCCGGCAATGGAAGGAAGTGCTCTGGTTTCCTTACAACCACCTGAGGACGCACTCTCTCCCCAAATTTAATTTCAACATAGAAATTATTTTTGATTGTCTAAACTATACAGTGGAAACAAAGAATTGCAAATCATATTGTTTCTCAAGCTACTTACATACAAAGCTAGTGATTATGGTGTTTTATGTTTAATTTTGGTATGTCTGAGAATGAGAAATGACAGTGCTAAAAGTTATTATTAAAGGTGAAGGTGATCCTCTTGCTTCTTACACCTAAAAGGTAGAATTTAATCTGATTTAAATTTATAACCTAGACCATTACAGTTCACTCAGAGTGGGAGAGGGTGAGAGAGATTAATACAATCTACACTACAGTATGACCCCCACATATTACAGATATGGATAGATTTAATAATATATCTTAGTATATTTGAGTCAACCCCATCAGTATAGAATAATGCTATATAATAAAACGGTAATATGCAAATTGACCCTAACAGCAGAACAACTGGGAATGACTGGTCGCTATAACACACACTGACCATCAGGGGGCAGACACTCAATGCCAGAGCTGCCTCTGGTGGTCAGTGCACTCCCACAGGGGGAGCTCTGCTCAGTCACAAGCCAGGCTGACAGCTGCCAGTATAGCGGTGGTAGTGGGAGCCCCTCCCACCTCTTCAGCAGTGCTAAGGATGTCCAACTGCAGCTTAGGGCTGCTCCCCGCTAGCAAGTGGACATCCCCTGAGGGCTCCCAGGCTACTAGAGGGATGTCTGACTGCCAGCTTAGGCCCGATCACCCAGGGAGTGGACCTAAGCCAGCAGGTGGACATCCCCTAATGGGTCCCAGACTGCAAGAGGGCACGGGCTGGGCTGAGGGAACCCCTGAGTGCACTAATTTTTGTGCACCTGGTCTCTAATATATATATTAGAGACCAACTGCAGTGATTCTTCTTGGAATTGACTCCATGAGATGTTGAAAGGTGATGCAAGGAATCTGACACCATGCCTGATGAATAGCACTGTCCAGTTCTGTCAAATTTGATAGTTGTGGAACCAGCTGCCTGATGGCTCTTTTAACTTCGTCCCACAAATGCTCAATTGGATTGAGATCTGGTGATTGTGGGGGCCACCTAAGCAAGGTAAAGTCGCCCTCATGCTCTTGAGAGCACTCCTGCACAATCTGAGCACCATGGCATGGCGCATTGTCTTCTTGGAAGAAGCCATCTCCATTGGGATATACCATCAACATGATAGAATGAACTTAATCAGCAAAGATACTTAGGTATGTTGTGCTATTCAGACATTGTTCCACATGAATTAAAGGGCCCAAATCATGCCAGGAAAACATGCCCCAAACCATAATACTGCCCCCACCAGCTTGAAGCATTGTACTCATGCATGTGGGGTGCATGCTTTCATTCTGTTTCCACCAAATTCTCACTCTGCCATCTGCATGACGTAAATGGAAACATGATTCATCGGAACACATGACTTTTTTCCCATGCTCGACTGTCCAATCCTTTAGTTCCTGTGAGAATTGGAGACGTTTTATCTTGGTAACTACAGACAGCAAAGGTGTTCAAACAGGCCTTCAGCTATTTTGCTGATACTCACTCCATGGTTCTGAGTGCCAACAATCATCCCACATTCAAAGGCTGTAAAATCATGTTGTTTACCCATATCTTCAGAAAAAAATCACTTCTGTTGTCGTAGTAAACAACCTGCTTCCCTATTTATATTGTTCTGGCCCTCAAGCAACTTCAGTGAGAAATTATAGTATAGCTAATTTGCCTACAAATATCAGGTGGTCATAATAATCTGGCCACTCAGTATATATATATATATATATATATATATATATATATATATATATATATTCCATGTTAAGGGTTTCAGGTGATTAAAGATTTACTAGTGGTTAAGGATTTATTGGTTACAGTATTTCAAATTTGCAGACTCTGAATAACATTTATGAATTGTTGAGACTTTCATAGCCAAATGAGAGTATATTAGGATTCAAATTTCTAAAAAATTTTGCCATTAGTGTCATGAGATGCTAATTAAAAGTGCTATCAGAAGACTTCCTAGGTAATCCTCTGTCAAAAAAAATCATTTCTGAACCTCATTTTTCTCATCTGTAAAATGGGGGGGGGGGGCAACCTGCCACAGATATCCCACAAGGTTAGTGATAAGGGTTAGCTAGCTTAATTAGGCAGATAGGAAGGGAGGGAGTCCAAAGAGGATAGAGGCATCTTGGCCTGCACAATTAAAGCAGCCATTAGTTAGATCAAAAGCAGCCCTGACCTGAGCGGCTGAGAGAGTGGTAAGGGGTAATTAAACATCTCTGGGAGGACAGCTGGGAGGAAGCCACAAGGCAGATCAAAAGCAACTCCAACCTGAACAGACAACATGAATATGTGAAGGAGAGAGAAATGCCACAGGATAAGGGGGGAGAAAGACATACACTCACAGAGGATAAAGAAAAGTCACAGGGTATGGGGGAAAAGGGTAAAGGAAACATTTTCACAGAGGATAGAGGAATAATGTTAAAATAAGGGGAAATATAGAGGAGGCACAACGTGGGCTTTGGCCTTTGAAACTGGTACTATGTAACAGAGTGACCAATGAGGAAAGCAGGGGGTCCTAGGGTAGGGAAAGGGTCAAGGGTCTCCGGGGTATATAATGCCTCAGACAGAGAGCAGTGGCCACCCTTCTAGGGGACCCCTCTGTCTCTCCATGCCAGGAAAGACAGCGTCTTAGCATTAGAAGCTTAGAATTAGAAGTTTTAGATGTAGTACCTGCTCGCAATAAAGTTTCTGTACTTCTCACCTACCACCTTTTGTCCATGGTTTCATTCTTTGAATCCGTCTGGAAAGAAACCTGAGAAATCCATCTGGAAATCACCCTTGCACCTGCTTCCCCAAAAACCCCGAATTATAAATATGATGATCAAAGCAGATAATCTATGAAAGTGTTTTTGCAAACTCCAAACCACAGCAAAATTTCATTTTGTTTACTTTCAATATCCTTCAAACCAGCTGCAATTATCTGTCCTTCCAGCCCCACACTTTTTCCCTGTAATTCTTCACTGTGCTTTATTAGGTTAGATGTATGGTTACTATCAAACCAGGTACATCCATACAATGAAAAATTATTGAGCTATCAAGACACAAAAAGTCATGTTGTATCTACCTGAGTGAACCTGAAGACTTTGCAAAGGCTACAAGCACAGATGATTTTAAGGGTGCAGTTTCCATTACTAACTCCCATATATGTACTTTCCTAAGACAGATCCACCTGAGAACCTGTTCTTTTCTTCTTCTCCCTCCTAGTCACTCTTCTCCCACCTTGCAAAGAAAGACCTATGTCTCATCTATCCCTGACCTCACCGTGGAAAATTACTCTGTCATAGAAAACCTCCAGGACACAAAATAAAAGAAGGATCTTAAATATTAGTGCTAATATTAAGAATGAGAATAGTCTTTTGCAACTCAGATAGTTAGTTCCTTGTTCTTAGCTTTCAAAAAAATTAAATGGGGACCTATTAGAATTATGAGATGATCATCACTGAAAACAATTTTGATCATAGAAATGAAAACTAAGAAATTAAAAATGTTTAGTTATTAATTTATTTTAAATCTTAATAATACATAAATTACATATTAATATAAAACCATGCTTTTAAATTAAATGTAACTTTTTAAAATTATGGTGAGCATGCTTGAATTTAATTAACAAAAATTAACTCAATATGGCTCATAGGCTAAATGTAAAATGCAAAGTGATAAAATTCCTAAAATATAACAGGAGAAAATCTAAATGGCTTTGGATTTGGTGGTGACTTTTTAGATACAACACCAAAAGTAGTCTCTATGAAATGAATACATTTTTTAAATGAATTAAAAATTTCTGCTCTGCAAAAGGCAGTGCTAAGAGAATGAAAAGCCAAACCATTGATTGGGAGGAAATCTTAGCACAACATATCCTATCTAATAAAGAGGGAATATGCGAATTGACCAACACGCTGTCACAAAGATGACGGCACCCATAGCCACAAGATGGCAGTGCCTAGTCCCCTGAGCCCCTCCAAAGTCCCCCAGTCCTTTCAGCCCAGCCAGGGGAGCAGCAGGTGCACGATGTTGCCAGACCCACCCTCACTCCCCACCCCTCCCCTACAAACCCCCGCCACCCAGAGCCAACCTGAGGCATAGGCAAGCCTCAGATGGCAGCTGCCCAGCCAATGCCCAAGGCACAGGCAAGTCTTGGATGGCAGCTGCCCAGCTATCCAGGGCCACCCAAGGTTCAGGTAACCAGGCCCAGCCAAGGCTTGAGCTGCCGGCAGTGGCAGCATCAGAGTTATGATGGGGCATTGCCATCCCCTGATCACTGGGTCACCTCCCACCCCAAGGGCTCCCAGACTGTGAGAGGGGGCAAGCTGGGCTGAGGTTCCCCCTGCCTCTAGTGCATGAATTTTTATGCACTGGGCCTCTAGTATCTGACAAAGGGCTGGTATTAAATATCCACAAAGAATTTATAAAACTCAACAATAAGAAAACAGCACAATTTTTTAAATAGGCAAAAAATCTGCAGACACTTCACCAAAGAAGAAACAAAGATGGCAAATAAGCACATAGAGAAATATTCAACATTATATGAAATTGCAAGTTCAAAAACAATGAGATATCATTACACACATGTTGGAAATCTAAAATCCACAACACTGATAATACCAAAGCTGAGCAAATGTGAAGCAACAGGAACTCTCATTCATTGCTGGTGGGATGCAAAATAGTACAACCACTTTGGAAGGCAGTTTGCAGTTTCTTAGAAAACTTGACATATTCCTCCTTATGATTCAGCAATCATACTCCTTAGTATTTACCTTAATGAATTGAAAATGTGTGTTTACATGAGAATCTGCATAGAAATGTTTATAGCCATTCTACTCATAATTGCCAAACTTGGAAGCAACCAAGATGTCCTTCAATAGCTAAATGGATAAACAAACTTGGTACAACCATGCAATAGAAAATTATTCAACTATCAAGACATGAAAAGTCATATTGTTAAATGAAATAAATCAATTTGAGAGGCTATACACTGAGTGGCCAGATTACTATGACCACCTGACTGTTTGTAGGCAAATTAGCTACAATTTCTTACTGAAGTTGCTAGAGGGCCAGACCATTATAAATAGGGAAGCAGTTTGTTTACCATGACAGTAGAAGTGATTTTTTCTGAAGATAAAGGTAAACAACACGATTTAACAGCCTTTGAATGTGGGATATATCTAATCTAATAAAAGGATAATATGTTAATTGAATCACTTCGCTATATCCCAAGTCATGCCCACCAGCCAATCAGAGCAACTATATGCAAATTAATCCAACCAAGATGGCGGCCGGCAGCCACAGAGCTAGAGCAAATAGGAGGCTTCATTGCCCCAGCGATGGAGGAAGCTGCCTTCCTAGGCAGGCTGTGGCCTCTGCTCAAGGCAACAAAGTTTCAATTATAGAAAATAAATAAATCCCAGATACCTGCTTCCAGCCAGCATCACTGGGAGCTTGGGTGCTTGGGTCGCTGGGAGCCATGGCCAGCCTGAAAACAACCATAAGCCACTCACCCAGGATAGCCACATCCTCATGGGGTGAGGGTCCCTGCTGGGGGGCTTGGCCAGCCTGAAAACAGCCATCAGACCCTCATCCAGGCTGTCCAGGCACCCAGCAGGGACCCCCACCCTAAAGGAGCTGTGGTCAGCCTGAAAACAGCCATCAGCCACTTACCCAAGCTGGCCAGGCACCCCAGCGAGACCCCCACCCTGATCCGGGACACCCTTCAGGGCAAACCAGCCGGCCCCCACCTATGCACCAGGCTTCTATCCTATATAATAAAAGGATAATATGCAAATTGACCCTAACAGCAAAACAACTGGGAATGACTGGTTACTATGACACACACTGACCACCAGGGGGCAGACACTCAATGTAGGAGCTGCCCCTGATGGTCAGTGCACTCCCACAGGGGAAGCTCTGCTTAGCCACAAGCCAAGCTGACGGCTGCCAGTACAGCAGTGGTGGTGGGAGCCTCTCCCGCCTCCTCAGCAGCGCTAAGGATGTCCAACTGCAGCTTATGCCTGCTCTGCGCTGGCAAGTGGACATCTCCCAAGTGCTCCCTGGCTGCCAGAGGGAAATCTGACTGCCAGCCTAGGCCAAATTGCCCAGGGAGCGGGCTTAAGCCAGCAAGTGGACATCCCCCAAGGGTTCCCAGACTGTGAGAGGGCACAGGCAGGGCTGAGGGAACCCCCGAGTGCACAAATTTTTGTGCACTGGGCCTCGAGTGTGTGTGTGTGTGTGTGTGTGTCTATCTATATATCTATATCTATATATATATATATATGTATAGATATAGATATATATAGATATATACTGAGTGGCCAGATTATTATGACCACCCCATTAGTACTTCATTGGGCCATCTTTTTCCTTCAATACTGCAGCAATTCTTCTGGGAATTGACTCCATGAGATGTTGAAAGATGATGCAAGGAATCTGACACCATGCCTAATGAATAACACTGTCCAGTTCTGTCAAATTTGATAGTTGTGGAACCAACTGCCTGATGGCTCTTTTAACTTCGTCCCACAAATGCTCAATTGGATTGAGATCTGGTGATTGTGGGGCCTCCTAAGCAAGGTAAAATCTCCCTCATGCTCTTGAGAGCACTCCTGCACAATCTGAGCACCATGGCATGGCACATTGTCTTCTTGGAAGAAGCCATCTCCATTGGGATATACCATCAACATGATAGAATGAACTTGATCAGCAAAGATACTTAGGTATGTTGTGCTATTCAAACGTTGTTCCACATGAATTAAAGGGCCAAAATCATGCCAGGAAAATATGCCCTAAACCATAATACTGTCCCCACCAGCTTTAAGCATTGTACTCATGCATGTGGGGTGCATGCTTTCATTCTGTTTCCACCAAATTCTCAATCTGCTTCTGCATGATGCAACTAGAAGCGTGATTCATCAGACCACATGACTTTTTTCCAATGCTCGGCTGTGCAATCCGTGTGTTCCTGTGCGAATTGGAGACATTTTATCTGGGTATCTACAGACAGCAAAGGTGTTCGAATAGGCCTTCAACTTTCAAATCCCATATAATGCAATGTACGGCTAATTTGCCTACAAACGTCAGATGGTTATAATAATCTTGCCACTCAGTGTATACTGTATGATTCCAGATACATGACATTTTAGAAAAAGTAAAACTATGGAGACAGTAAAATGATAAGTGGTTTGCAGAGTTTTAAGGGGTGGGAAGGATGAATAGGTGGAGCATAGGAAATTTTTAGGGTAATAAAACTATCCTGGTATGATATTGAAATTGTAGATACACATCATTGTACATTTGTCAAGACCCATAGAATATACAACATAATGTAAACTATGAAATTTGATTATTAAAATTGTATCAGTATTAGATAATCAATTGTAACAAATGTACCAGACTAAAGCAAGATGTTAACAATAGGATTAACTGGGGGCGAAGGGCGGGGGGGGGGGGGGGTGTAAAGAGGAACTCTGTAGTTTCTGCTCAATTTTTCTGTAAGCCTAAAACTGATTTTTAAGAATATTAATGTTTTAAAAGATTTGAAAAATACTGCTTTGTATTTTAAAATATTAGCCCACGTTTGCAAATCGAAATGCTTTGCTAGAAATAATAGAGCTGAGATAGAAAATATTGCCCCCTAGTGGTTGTGAATCAGAAGAAAACAAAGTGTAATGAACCGGCTAGAGCCATGGAAAAGACAGCAATAGCCCCTTTAGAGGGACAAGGTACTTCTAGAAGCAAATTAAGTCTCAAATATGATAGTCATCCATAAATCTAAGTAAGAACTCAAGTAGACAGGACGAAGGATTATAGAGGACAACATTTAAGCAAAATCAGATATAGTATATAAGTGATTGACACCTTATGATACCTTGGGAGTGACGCAGAAAGAAGGAAAGCAAATTCTATAACTCTTCCAACTGTGAAAGTATCCTCTGGGTAGGAAGACCTCTGCAGGCCAGGAAACGAGGCTATAAAAACGCAGACTCATCCTCCCAAAATATTGACAGTCCTGATCAGTAGGCATCTAATCTAGGATGTTAGAAGTCACATTCAAGCAATTCAGTGGAGCTAAGCAAACACGGGTGATTATCTTTTACAGCATGCCCACAACTGTTTCTACACATTTTGTGTAGAAACAATTAGGGTCAGAGAATTATTATTTTTTTTTTATTTTTTTTTTGCCGGGAGCCTATGGCAACAGCAATCTGGACCATCCTAATCCAATTTTAGAATTTTATATTTTTCTGGGTCACTCAGATAACAGGCAAAAATGGACTCAAATACTGGATCCTCCTCTCGAGAGTTTCATCCCCTCTTGGATCTTGGTCTAGCAACTTAGAGAGTTGCATTTGATGAGAAAGAAGGAGAGAGTTTTTAGGAATAACTTTTTGATGGTTTTAATTATATTTCTATTTGATTCAGCTTTTTAGTTCTTGAGCACGGGGAATCAGTCAATCTACCATTGACAAAAACCAGAAGTCCATTCCTGATCGTTATTCATAACCCATTCCATAGTTTCTTTGGCAGGAAGAATACATATTAACAATCAAAACATGTATAGTGCTCAAGGAATTGGCTGGTCCCGATGCCTGATGGTTCCCTGTTGCTCTCAGCTGGGGCTTAATTGCTGATTCTGATAAAGTGGGAACAACCCCACACAGTGTCACAACACCCTAGTCAAGTAAGAAGTGCTTTTCATCAGAAATACATCTAAAATCTCAAAAATTAAACATTAATAGTCCCCTATTGTCCTGAATAAAGAAAAAAATTAACAAGACTGATAAAGAAGGTGAGGGAGTATGTTTGTATATGTGTTTGCTGGACTCCAAGCTATTACACTAGTTGTTCTGCTTCCTTTGAATATATATATATGTGTTTTCATTTAAAAAGTAAAATGAATTCCCAGTATGATGGTGTCATGTTGTTGTAGTGTCTTAACTGGTTTTTCAATAAATCCATTTATATAAAAAAAATTATTATGCCAGAACTGTAAAAATATCTGAATATTGCTTGGAGTTGGTGCACTTTATCAAATAATGAAACCTTTAGTCAGTCATCAACTGATTTGCATGACTTTGGTTTTCAAAGCAGAAACATGTAGAAAAAATTTAATGCAGAAATTTATAAGAAAAGATTTTTCCCCCAGATCCCACCATTCATATCATAATATGTTACTACCACTAACACTTTGGTGAATATTTTCTAGTCACTTGTTTTTGTGCATATCATATGTGATTTTTTCCACAAAGATGAATTTATGCTGGAGCAGTATATGTAACATGCTTTTTCCACTTAATTATATCTCCTAGCTATTTTTTTCCTCTCATTTTGCTAAAATAAAATTTTAATGTCTAAATTACATTCTACTCTATTGATTAGCCATAATTTATTCAGCCAATTCCTTAGCTATCTTAAAGGGATTTTGTACTGTAAGAAAATCTTTATTTCTGTTGACCTATCTACATCTAAAATAAAATTGGATGTAAAATTGGATTGGAAATTTCCTATCACTGTGAACATCTTTCCATCCTCCCTACATGAAAACTGGTATAAATAACTGGTATATTTTCTTTCATCTCTCCCTATAGCTGTGACTTGATATGTACTGAGGGTAACAGAGAGTGGCATTTGATGAGAAGGAAGAAGTTTTAGGAATAATATCAAACGATATTATTGTTTGGGCAGTGTGAAAGATCTGACTGGCTCATAGACACTCCACTCAGAGAACAGGACTCCCGCAGTTAGCCCCATCTGGTGGGGAGTCAATGGAACTATCAACTTACTCCGGAAACCTTTCCCTTTGGACTTAAATTTTACCATGGACTCTAGAGTCTTTAGAATTAAGATTTAAGTCCATAGGGAAAGTTTGTTTTTTCTCCTACAAAATATAAAGCAGTACAGAAACATAAACTGTTATTTTCATGAGAGATGGAGGGAGTTTCGTATCTGTGAGTAACTGGTGGGGATGACTGCACTCAAGGCCCCTGATAAGTTGTGTGGGTTGAAGGACTTGACTCAGACCTGCAGAGCTGTTTTGTACACTCTTGTGGGCACTATTTGCGCAGGATCAGCTGGTGTAGATTGCTTAGTAATGCACTGTCTCTCCCTACCCTCATCCACTCTGACAAATGTAGTTGTGGGGTTAAAGAGTGAGAAAACCCATATACTATAACCATAGACATGTGCTTTATCACTGCTCAAATCAGACTTTATGTCAGCAAGCTTCTTCTAGTTAATTACCAACCAGTTACCCCCTCCACGCCCTGTCTGCCCCACACACTGTAATTGTAGTCTGATTTGCTTTTCAAATGAATGTCTCACCAAGCTAAGTGAAACTCGTTGTCCCAATGCAATCTTCAGAAACATGCTTAGGGAAGCTTTCGCACATACCCAGCAAATGGCCAGTAGATGAGTCTGCTGAAAGCTATGAGCTGACATTCTCATATCTGATCAAATCTCAGTCTCTGAACCATTACAATAGCATGTGCATGTACTTTTTTTATCTTAAACTAGAGGCCCAATGCATGAAATTCATACAACAGCCCTGGCTTCCTCCGGAAGGTCATTTGGCTGTCCAGTCTAATTAGCATATTACACTTTTATTAGTATAGATTGTTCTAAGTGCTTTAAAGAAGTCAAATAGGGGGCATACTGTAGGGTTGAGAGTACACATGACATATTCAAAAATAAAATAATCTTTTCTCATATTCTTCTTTCCGTACCCTCTATTTTTGTTAATGGTCCCACTATATTCCATGTCACCTGTTATAACCATCATGACCCTCCTTCCCTCTTCTCCTGCCCACCACATCCAAACCGATGCCAATGCTTCAAGCCCTTTGTAAAATTGTAAAGAAGAGTAAATGAGATTCTCTCCTTGTAAAACACATAGCAAATTCTCTAGAATATTGTAGGAGTACAATAAAGACTGGATATTATTATTGTTCTTATTATTACCTAAATATTACCCTGTGTCTGACCTATAAGAACAAGAGAATTTTATTTTCCACTTTCACTTTCAAAAGTATAGGAACATTCCAGGGAGGTACAGAAGAATACCAGTCAATACAAACTTTGTGTCCTTAGTAAGTGTCCCAGAGCCTATAGGATACAATCTACTCTATAAAAGCGAAATATTAAAATTAACCGTTTCTCCGAGACAGGGTAAGCCACGCCCACCAGCCAATCAGAGCGGCTGTATGCAAATTAGCCCAGCCAACATGAAGGCCGCCACTCACGGACCTGAGTAAACGGCAGCTTCCATTGTGGCAGGAGCGAAAGTGAAGCTGCGCCCACTCAGCTTAAACTGCCTCTAGCGAAACACAGATTTGAAACAATATAACAATCATAGAATCCTCCGGAGCTGAAGGAAAGAGCAGCCCGGGCCTAACCAGTAAAAGTAACAATTGTTTCATTATAGACGCTGCTGCGAGGTGAAGCAGAGAGGAGGGTTCGTTAGTTAGAAGGCCACCTTAAAGGAACAGTGCATCAATTATAGGAGATAAACACCAGAAACCTGCGTCCAGCCAGCCTTGCTGGGACGTTGGGTCAATGGGAGCTGTGGGCAGCCTTAAAGCCCCTCACCCAGGCTGGTCAGGCACGCCAGCAGGTGGACATCCCCCAAGGGATCCCAGACTGTGAGAGGGCACAGGCTGGGCTGAGGGAGCTCCCGAGTGCACAGAGCAGCTGCAGGGCGGGACAGCGCAGGATCCAGGACCCGTGAGTGGGAAATAAGCGGCAGGGTTGGAGGGCACCGGGAAGCGGGTAAGAGGTGGCAGGGGGTCGGCGGCCTGCTTGGTGGGCTTCCCAGGCCCTTTGGGGGGCATCAGGGAGCGAGTAAGAGGTGGCAGGGGGTCGGTGGCCTGCTTGGCAGCTGTCCAGGCCTTTTGCGGGGCATCGGGGAGCGGGTAAGAGGTGGCAGGGGGTTGGTGGCCTGCTTGGCAGCTGTCCAGGCCCTTTGCGGGGCAT
>PVJC01015122.1:0-22059 GCA_004026665.1 Murina feae
GGGAGCAGGAAAAGACTGGCCTGACCACGAGGCAGGGTTTTTCCTGCTTTCTGGTGGCTGGAGGAAGATGGGCAGTAGGCAAGCTTGGGAGCCAGGCCGCACCCAGCCCTGGCCACTCTCAAAAAAGAGAACAACATGCTGGGGAGGGCAAGACTCTGAGAGATCAACATAGAGGGGGTGCCTGCTCCAAGCCTCCACAATGTGCCTGGGGGCAGGCCCCCGGCAGGTAGACACACACAGGAGGACTGCTCCGAGCCTCAGATGTGGCTGGGGGCAGGTCCCCAGTGGCAACACACACACACACACACACACACACACACACAAGGTGCCTGGCAGACTGGGGCCATCATAGGACATCCACTGAGGGGTCCCAGACTGTGAGAGGGCACAGGCCGGGCTGAGGGACTCCCTCCACCCCGAGTGCACAAATTTTTGTGCACCGGGCCCCTAGTTAAACATAAAACAGAATGTGGTAAAACCAGCCCATCTTGTTAGTGATGCTAGGTCTGGTTTACAAAACAACAAACTTCATTTGATACTTTACATATATCAGCATATTATTATTATTATTATTGTCATAAATATCTTAATTCTATCCCCATGTATTTTTAAGGATCTGCTTTTTTCTCTATGAGTACAAGACAGTAGCAATTTTAGTTTTTTTAAATAATTTTTCACATAGGATCAATTAATACCAGAGACAAAAGGTCATAAAAGGCTAATTAAGTTCAAAGGAAAGATGCTTATCAACAGAAGAATGGATAAACAAATTGTGATATATCTCTACAATGCAAATAACTACCACAGAAATTAAAAGGAATAAACTATTGACATACACTGCAATACAGATGAATCTTCAAGTGATTATGCTGAATAAAATTAGCTAGACAATATGTTATACAATTCCATTTACATAAAAATATCGAAAATGCAATCAAATTGATGACAGAAAGCATATCAGGAGTTGTGAGGTGGGGGCACATTGGTACATGAGAAAGAGATGATAAGGGGGCAATAGGAAAACTTTGGGGTGATAAATATGTTCCCTATCTTGATTGCAGTGATGATTTCAGGAGTAGATACATACTTTACATATGTGCAGTTTACTGAATGACAATTAGTTGTCAATAAAGGTATTAAAAATTCAAAGGAGTTGCCTTAGCTGGTTTGGCTCAGTGGATAGAGCATCAATCTGTGGACTGAAGGGTCCCAGGTTCGATTCCAGTCAAGGGCACATGCCCAGGTAGGGGACATGCAGGAGGCAGCCAATCAATGATTCTCTCTCATCATTGATGTTTCCATCACTCTCTCCCTCTCCCTTTCTCTCTTAAATCAATAAAAATATATTTTAAAAAATTCAAAGGAGCAAATATTTATTGTTGTGTTCCAAAAGAAATTAATCAGCATTATGTAGCACAGGCCCTTGAGAGGGCAGACCCAGATATGTCCCAGATGTGTCCAGGTTGGTACCTCTAGTTATAAAAATTCTTACAGTGTTGCATCAACTCCTGAACCTCCTCAATCTATCTATAATAATAAAAGCATAATATGCTAATTAGACCAGACGTCCTTCCTTCTGGGCAAAGCCACAGAGGGCAGGGGCTGAGGCCAAGGCCCTTGCACAAATTTTATGCATTGGGCCAGTAGAGATTTATACAGGGTAATGTTTAGTAGGACATTCTTATCAGAATTTCTAAAGAATCCCTGTTTCTAGAGTGTGTTCAAGGCCAGCAGGGATTTGACAAAGCAAATAATAGCCTGTGTAATGAAAGAGCAATACTTATTCTAAAACAAATGCACAGCATTCTAAGACAAATGGATGTGATCAAGCCTTATTATATTAGACCAACTTTTTACACATAGGGCAGAGAGTCATTGTAAGTGAAGGAATACCTGCTTTTTTGGATGACCAAACTTATTCCTGGGCTAGTCTTAAGGTCATTCCAACTACTTATTAAATACCATGACGTTTACACTGAAAACCTCTGCAAAACTGACTTCACTATTTAAGGTCTGGAGAAAGCTTTTCTATAAATAAACCTTGCCAGATACCAGTATCCCCTTTCCTCCATGTGGAACATTCGCTGAATGACTACACACACATAAAAAAAGTTAGGAAATAAGAAACTATTAAAATCAATATAACTGGTTTCTTTGAACTAACTTCTCTTTAAAAGAAATGTTTAAATAAAAATGCAAGATAAAGACAATCAGGACCAAGAAAGTCAAGTTGCTTATCCTGATAACCGTTTTCATCTGGGTAAGGCTTGTTTCAATGTTGCAATAATCCCAGCTGATAAGACATGCAACAATCTTCACATTTTTGTTTTTAAAATAAACTTCACTCATAAACTCACTACATTTTCAGTCTTCAATTTAAAAAAAAAATAAATTAAGGTGGCAAAGCTCTCCTTAGTCTCTTTCGGTTTCATTCAACTCGTAGCAACAGTCTGATGTTCCCTTGTGCAAATTTATTCATTTATTTTTAAAAATACTTTTTATTGATTTCAGAGAGGAAGGGAAAAATAGAAACATCAATGATGAGAGAGAATCATTGACTGGCCCCTCTGCACATCCCTTACTGGGGACCAAGCCTGCAACTCAGGCATGTGCCCTGATTTGGAATTGAACAGTGACCTCCTGGTTCATAGATCAACACTCAACCACTGAGCCAGGCCAGTTGGATGCAAGTTTACTTTTTACAAACAGGCTTAGACATTGGAATGTTTCAATGGCGCCCTTTGCTTTGTTGCTAATTCCCAGCACAGTGTGTACACTCCAAGCTCTCTCTAAGCCTTTGCTTACAGAGTGTTCCCACTGATAAATTAACTTCTTCTCTGAATTTCCTGACCCTCCTTTGTAGACTTAATTACTTTCTCTAAAGATAAATATAAATAGGTCTTAGTACATATTGTTTCCCATGCCCTTTAAATATATATGTTTTTAATGAAAAATAATATTGTGTAATAAATATCCATTACATATATATTTCTCCTGAAGTAGACTGAAGTTTCTGCATGTTAGACTAAAGATGAACTGCAATTGTGAGGAAATTCCCGGAGTTAGACAGACCTGAGTTTAGATACTGTTTTTAACCGTCCTAGAAATCTGATTTTGGACATCATTTAATTGCTTACAGTAACCTTGGATTTTGTATTAAAAGATAGAAATCATGACACCTGGCTTACTGGGATACGGGAAAGAAGATTCGGAGAAATAGTATTTGTAAAGGTGCCTGGTACATAATATCTGTTCAGTAAATAACTAACGTGGATGCTGGCTTGTTGCTGATTTTGCTTTCCCAGTGACAGATGATACCCAGGAAATCAAAAGGCATTTTTGAAGTGCTTTTAGTTACTCCCCAGGTGGTAACTTCTTGTGGATTTTCAGGCAGAAGGATATTACAGAAATCACAGAATTACATTCCTCAAAGCAAGCTGATCCTCGCAAATGTATTGGCTTGGTCTGGCAGACCTCGCTATAGTGCAAATGAAGAGAATTGTGGCCGGAATAAGCCATCTGGGTCCTGTGCGGCATCAAGCCCATAGGAGATAATGAAAACATACATCACCCATAACCTTTTCGGCCAACTGGGCTATTGAACATAACAGGAGCATAATGGCTTTCCTGATGTGTCAGAAACACTCCCCTCCTGCCTATAGGTAGTTCATCAAATTGCTGCACGCTTATTGCTTCAATCTGCATTCGGCTTTTATATGCCCCATATGAACTGAATCCTTTCTCTCAAAACCTTCATGGCCCCAGGAAATTGTTGCACCCAAATGAATGCCATACTCACTAAGTGACAAAGACCCTTGAAAGTTGAAAATCAGGCCTGCTACACTTTGGAAATAAAAAGGAGAGAAGAGAAGTCATGTCAAAAATAAACAGTTTCAAAGATTTCATGGTAAGCGGTAGACGCAATTTGCAACTTCATTTGTTCTAGTGACAAGCTGATAAAATGGTGGTGGTACAAGTGCATCAGAAAATTTGACACAAATTGAAAGTGACTACTCATTCCATTATCCCCAACTCTCTTGAATGAAAAAAAATGTTTGCTAAAGACAGTTTCTAATAGTCTTAGAAGCATGAGGTTGTCTATGAGATATCACACCCTTCCTTATCAGGAAAGACAAGCATTCACCAGGAGTCAAAGGCTACAGTGACTCAGTGACCTCAGCCTCCTTCCTCTAATTACTGGGTATGCAAACAATTTCATTGAGATACTAAAATGCATAAGAACACTGTCGTTGACCTTAACATATGGGGTTAGCCCTGACTGGTGTGGCTCAGTTAGTTGGGTGTTGATCCATGCACAGAAAGGTTGCCAGTTTCATTCCTGGTTAGGGCACAGGCCTAGATAGGGGACTTGCAGGAGGCAGCTGATCAATGTTGATTTTTCTCTCACATGGATGTTTTTTTCTCTTTCTGTCTCCCTCTTCCTTCATATCTCTCTCAAAAAAAATCAACTAAAGAAATATTTTAAAATTTGGGTTAGAAATGACTCATGGGGCAGTTAGTCATTAACCAAAAAGTCAATAGTCAGTCAATAATTAAAGCTTGCCAAGGTATGTATTGCAACTGTCCTAAAAGACTATTTACATACATTTAAATGGCACTGTATTTATGAAAAAAAATATTAAAAGAAACTTTAAAAATATGACAAATCAAATTTATTTGATTTTTAGACTGCAGGGATGTGATTTTATTTCTGGAAACCTTTAAAATAAAATCACATTAGAACTTAGTACATGGTCTTTTGAATTAACTTTATTTTTTTTTTTTTATAATGCAGCTTTGTTACACTAGTGTGTTGTGTTTTATGCAAGGAATGTTTATACAATCAAAGAACCTAGATTATAATGAGTTGGAGAACGTATGAGAATACTACTGTATTTTCTGGCGTATAAGATGACTTTTTAACCCAGGAAAATCTTCTCAAAAGTCGGGGGTCGTCTTATATACCCAGTCATCTTATAAGCCAGAAAATACAGTATTTATGCTCCTACTTATCCTATATAATAAAAGCCTAATATGCTAAGTGTCTGGTGGGCCATTCAACCAAAGAATAATATGCTAATGATATGCTAAGGCCACTAAGCCACTCACTGTGATGTGCACTGACCACCAGGGGCAGTCTACTGGTTGATCAGTTACTATGATGTGCACTGACCACCAGGGGGTAGATGTTCCGACTGGTAGGTTAGCTTGTTGCTGGGGTCTGGCCAATCTGGACTGGGTGACCTTTATGTGTCTAAGTTCCAGTTTTCCAGAGTCTGGATGATAAGCACAATTCAGATATTTGGTACAAACCGCTACCTCTCAGAACAGAATAAAATAAATGCCATTTGAGACACATCGCTCATTTCCAATTACCTAAACTCTTCAGTGCCTCCTATGGATAAAGCCACACCCCAGTTTGCATAAAGAGCCAACTCAGTACTTGTCTGGACTGGACAAGTGGGGGACTCAGAAAAACATGTAGAATCTCCAGTGATTGTGCTCTTAGAGGCTATGCTGACCTGGGGACAGTAATGCCTAATTATTAAAGGGTAAAAGATAACACATGAAAGTATCTAGTTAATAGGACAATGGCTGATATGATACATCCTTGGTATTTAATAATAATAACAATGTATAGAGCATTCCTTTTACAATAGTATTGGTTCCTTTGGCCACGCATTGTTCATTCACTGTCCAAGCTGAGAGGACTCTATTACCCCTTTCAAATGTAACTATTGCACATGTGCCCTTGATTGAGCCCCTTCCCAGATAAATAGACATCCAGCTTCTAGAAGTGTCCCTAACCTTCCCCCCATCCCTTCTGTGTGGATGCATGTACATACCTCTCTGCATCCCCTTTAAAATTCTGTGGCCTTTTCATTTTAAGAACCTGAAGATGCTCAAACAGAAATCATTACCATAAATATGTGGTGAGATGATTCCTGTTTCACCATCAAATGTACTTATTTTTAATTAAAGTCTAAAGCCTGACGAGAACATGAGTATATTATCAAAACTGGCAAATAAAATATATTTCTGCAACTGAAAAAAAAAGAAAGTTGCAAAAACATGTCAGAGGAAGGAGTATTTTTGCTGAAAGCCTGAGTTAGTCCTGGCTCTTCCATTTCCTAGTTAAGGGAAGGAGGGGACAGAATGGGACAATTCATTTCTCCCGGGAGATGCACCCTCCCCTGTGAAATGAGGTTAACCTCCCAGACCTGAAGGAAGGAGTTATTAGCAAATATATACCAATGACAAATGTTTAAATTTGTGAGCCTTTAGTGTATACCAGCATGGTGATACTTTGCATGACACTTGATGAGAGAGAGAATGTTTATAAACCCATTTTATGGAGGACAAACTAACACTCAGATGTGGAGCTATATGGATCAATTACTTTTTAATCAAAGAATGTCTTGGGATGTCATTTATTATTATTATTATTTTCTTTTCAAACGTAAGTGAATACAGGATGTGCAAAAAGCCATGTTTGTTTTCAATCAGGGAGATGAAGCTGTCATTCTGGGCCCACCCCTTTCCTTCCTTCTCCAGGTTTGCAGATATACTGTACACTTGATGACTCTATCTGGTCATTACTCTTTCCCTCTTTATCCTCCCACAGTCTCCATCTCCTCCCCATGACTCAGCAAGACAGAATGACAAGAGAAACACAGTTTTCATTAAAATAATCAGGGGGCATCATTTCTTAATTAATTGGGAGACACCTCTTTCTTTCCTCTCCTAAGAGCATGCTTCTTTTTCATTTTTCCGCTCATGACATGGAAATCTATCCTCTTAAATCAATAAAAAATATTGAGTTGAATGGTTTTATCAACTTTATCCTGGGCGGGGGGGGGGGGGGGAAGGCATTAGTTCACGGCAACAAATCACAAAAGACCTTCAAGGTTCTGAGGGTTAAGTTTGCTTGTTCTTGATTTACTCTGCCTGTCTTTATTGAGCAATGCTAAGTGCTGGGCGTCTATCAGTCAATAAGAGAGATGCACTTTCTGTTCTCCTGGGGTCACATCAGCAGAGGAGACAGAAATTCTCTGTGTCATCTAGGCTTGGGATGGAAGTGTGGGTCTGTGTCTCATTCCACTAACTTGGTAGTGATGATGCAGGAGCAGTTGTGAGTGTTATAGCAATAGCTCATCTTGATTGAAGCTAACTATATTCCATACATTGTTCTACACACCTCATAGGTAGGAACTCACTTAATGATTCTTCTAAACTATAAGACTGGTCATATCCCTTTTCTATTTCACTGGCTCCTTGTAGATTCACATTAATGGGTAATCCAGCAGAGCACAGAAAGAGAATTAGAGTATTAAGGTACTAAAATATCAGTGAAAATAAAAGTTGATAGAGAAAATTATATTTACCAGAATGATCTTTAGGCAGCAGGAAAAAAAATATGGTTGGAAAAATTGATTAAATAGCTGCTGGGTAGAAGGACGAGACTCCTCAGTGGGGGTGCTCGTGTTCTAAGAGCTATTCTCTACAGAGCCTCCAAGAGAAGGGGTGTCCTGTTAACTTCCACCTTTGTTTCCTTTGTCGGATGGAATGGGCATGGTGGATCAAAAATGTGTTGCCCCCACAACTGATTAGAGGTGGAGTATTGCCATCAGTGTCCCCTACCATCCCCTCATGCAATCCTCAGAGCTTCATCTGAAGGCATATCGGCCCTGGCCAAATAGCTAAATTTATTATAGCGTCATCCAGATACAACAAGGTTTTGGATTTGATCCCTGATCAGGGCACATACAAAAATCAACCAGTAACTATGTAAAGAAGTGAAACAACAAGTAGACACTCTCTCTCTCTCTCTCTCTCTCTCTCTCTCTCTCTCTCTCTCTCTCAATAAAAAATAATAAAAATAATAAATAAATGTAAGTCAGAGAGAACTCAAAAACTCTGATTCATACAAGCACAAGTCATTATAACCCTAAGTCATTTTAATTTTTTTAGACATTCCCTGAACTTCAGAATGATGCAAAAAAAAATCATAGTTTATAAATGCTTCCTATTCTGGCATCTATCTTGGTATCCTGAACTACTATATTTCTGGCTCTGTATATATTATATATGCATCCATACCACCCTCATTGCCTCCCCAATTCCTTTTCTAAATATTTGCTTATCTGACTTATCTATCAAATATGAGTTTCATAAGCACAATAATTTTCTTATATATTTCTGCACTCCATCACTAGTATGCTGAATATGTAATAAACATTTGCTAAATAATTTTCTACTGAAGAAAATTTCTAGAGACTTGTTTAGTAATTTACACCTATTGCATCCAAAAATATCATATGTATAGGTCAGATATCCAATAAATATTTGTTGAATATCTGTGTAATCATTTACTACCTTGTTCCTCTAAATATTTTTTTTCTCCAACAAGAGCTAATAATTTTCTTTTACTTTCTTTGAATAGGTTTTTGCTTTACAATTATTTTTTTTTATCTCAGAACACTCAGAAGTGGTTTCGTTTTTCAAATCTCTAAGTATGTTCAACAATGAGTTTTTTATAGATTAACTGGCAAAACTATATAATGCAATGACAGCAGCTCAATTTCTGGATACAGCCTTGTTTGGTTCATCATAATTTGATAAGTTGGCATGCTTGAGGGTAATGAGAAAATTTATTTTAACTGACATACTAGACATTTAAGAGAGGAACAGTCACACTAATAAGAAATTTCATTTTACACATATTGCATAGTCTTTGCAATTTTTCTTTAAAAATATAATGAGTGGTTTGTTCTGCTGAACTCTAGATAAGAAGAGAAAGGGCAACACCCAGGACTTCCACAGATGAACAGCATGTCTTAATGTTGGTGGTAGAAGTTCAAGGTAATAGCCCAGGTGGGCAAACATGGAACTAGCTCCCTGCCTGGTATGGAAGCACACACACGAATTGAATTATTGTCCATAGTGTTCTGAAAATAATTGTTTACAATCATATCATAAAAATGTCACTAGTCCTCATAAATACCCTTTTAAGTAAGCTAAAAACTCTGAATATTGAGAAGCAACCCTTTCCCCAAAGACAATAAATAGAGACCCAAATAGCATTCAACCAATGATCATTCTATCTAAGAAAGAGGCAATATGCAAGTTGGCCATCACTCCAACACACAAGATGGCTGCTTCCATGTGGTCAAAGATGGCCACCCCCATGGCCATCAAGGGAGGGCAGTTGTGCACAATCAGGCCTGCAGAGGAGGGAAGTTGGAAGCAAACAGGTCTGTAGGGGAGGCTGGCAGTTAGGGGCAATCAGGCCAGCAGGGGAGCAGTTAGGCATCCATCAGGCAGGCAGGGGAGTGGTTAGAGGGTGATCAGGCTGGCAGACAGAAGCAGTTAGGGACAATCAGGCAGGCAGGCAGGTGAGCGGTTGGGAGCCAGCAGTCCTGGATTGTGAGAGGGATGTTCAACTGCCCGTTCAGGCCCAAGGGGTCCCAGACACCTCCCCTCCTGCATGAATTTTGTGCACCAGGCCTCCAGTTTACTAAATAGACATGTGTTGCCATCTACTATATGGCAAGAGCCATAGAAGTCTAGGGAAACAACAATGAATGGTAGTCCCTCTAGGAGCACACAATCTAGTGGAAAGAGTATACAGTTGTAGTAGGTTTCAGATTAATATGTTCACAGGTTGAAAACTGTTCAGTCAAGACTACAGCAAAGAAATGTTGTCAAGAAGAGTCAAATCTGCTTCTTTCTGAGAAAACTGGAAGTTAAGGAACAACAATGGGTTGTCCCATAAAAAACAGAAGAACTGACACACAACCACTACTTTAAGCATTATTTTCCCAACCTCACAAAAGCTTTCCAAAAGCCCAACCACTGTGCTTGTCATGAATGGTCCTGCTTGCCACTTGCCACTTCTACCATGAGTGTGTGGACACACTTGGAAAAAAAACACTTGCAAGGGACTTTGAGATCATTGTATTTAAGCATTTAAACTTTAAGCAGTAATAACAATATCTAACATTTGTATTGCAATTGCTGTTTACAATGCGCTTTGAATAGACATCATCTTAATGGCTCTCAACCCTGGTTGTGCCTCAGAATTGCTTTGTTGTTCACATCACCGGCACCTAGACCCAGAGCAGCAGATTCGGACTCAGGAGGTCAGGGGGTGGCATTTGTAAGCAGCTTCATCGGTAATTTTGAATGGCTGCCAGGATTGAGAACCATGGTTTGATGGATTTCTTTTTCCACAGTGTCCCTGGGAGACTGGCTTTATTCCTACTCCAGGGGCTTTCAATGCTCTGTGTTTACAAAGCTTTTCCTGAGGCACCCTCTCAGGGAAGATTTCCTTAACCACTGCCCCCTCTCACCCCGTCACCAGCCAGGCAGGTCCAAGTCACAAACAAGTAACTTCAATATGCTTCGGATGTGTCATCCTATTATGCTGCATTTTGGTGGGGTTTTTGTTTGTTGGTTTATTGCTGTTGCTTATCTGGCTCTCTCTCTCCTACTTGCTGTGACCTCCTTAAGAGGACGGACTTAACCAGTGGCCTTTGTCTCTTAAGAATGCATTATCTTACCCAGACACTGTAGGGTTAACCTTAATAATAACAGTAATAACGTATTGTGTTTGCTGTGTGCCAGGCGCTGTCTCCCGCACCGTATATGCATGAATTAATTTAGTTTCCATGACACCTACTTGAGGTAGGTGAGCTCAATACTGTTATTACCCTCATTTTACAGATGAGAAAACCAGGGAGCAAAGAAAGTAATCAACGTAAGGTCAAACTGCCTGTTTAATGAAGGTGTTAATCACATGTCCATATCACAGGACTAGAAAGTTCTTTTCATTTTACAGATGATGAAATTGAAACATTCAGTCACACCAGTCCTCTACACTGCAGTGTGGACACTTGCTCTTTAGTGCAAAACCAACAGGTGTTTGGGGGATCCTTCGGGTTCAGGGTATCCTGTACCTGATAAGTCTACACTGTGCTATGGGCTCTTATGTGGTGTGGACAGGAGACACGGCAGAGACACTGCAGGGCTGCGCTGCCCCTGGAAAATTGATGACTGGAAAGAGCCATCTGTTGACACACTGATTTGACACCGAAAAAAAAAACACCACGGAGTGCATTTGCTCCCATTGCCAGATTATTTAAAAATAAGGAGCAATGAGAGTTATTAAGTTGGGCAATATGAGTTCTAAATAGCATTTATACTCTTTTTTTTTCCTTCCTGGATGCCTTTTTTAAAATTAAATTTTTAATAACCTTTAAGCCTGCAGCCTTGAGGGAATAATTTCTTTCACAGTAGTTCAAAGGTTTAATTTCACAGTAAAGCGTTTGAAATATGGTATTATCCCTTTTGTTCTAGAAAATTACTGTTTTAAAAAATCATATTTCAAAGTAATGATTGTAATGAGAAAAAGATATGAGACCTAACTTCAAAAGGAAAAAATGATAACCTCGCCTGTGATGTCCTCTAGTGAGCCTTTCCCTCGTGGATTCTAATTTGTAACAGTTCAGAAAAGTCTCTGGAATGGCACAGTCCCTGCCTGGAAATTCAGCGGGGTCTAGGAGGGCAGGGGAGGGGTTGATAGAGACATAACGGAGGCCGCTAACTGTCTTCTATAAAATGCAATACGTCTTCCGTCCTGCTGCACGTGTTTTCTGTAAATGCTAAAAGATTGAAATGGAGACTGGAGGAGATCACAAAATGCATGCATGTTATTTCTGGGCATTGAAATCTTGAACACTGTCATTCTCTTAGCCTCAATTTCTGCATCTGAGAAATAGGTGCACAGAGATGTAAAATATTCCTGTGAAGTGATAAAAAAGGTAAGGATAGGAAAAAAATTTCTGCAGTGTTCAACTCTCATGCTAAATACACTCATGCTGATTCACTTTGTGGCTCTGTGAATGTGTATGTGTAATTATTGATATTTAGATGTTCCCAACAGTGTAGTTATCATACTTTATTGCATTGATTTTTTTTATATATTTTCCCAGAAACGCACTCTAAGATCTTCAGTGTATAGATTGTATTTTTTCATCATTATATTCACGACATATACTCAGCTAGTTGTTTGTTGAACTTTAATATCACATTTTTATTTATGCATTCATACATTCATCCAATTAGCATGAATATTTATTAAGTGCAAGATAATCATTAGAATGGACTTGATTTAATCTAGGAGCTTTCATGAAATATCATATTGAATGGCTTATGAAAATGTGGGCCACAGATCCTAAATTATAAACTTTACTCCTGTTATTCATTCTGTGCCCTTTAAACTTGGATAAACATTGTAATAATAGCTAACTTTCATTGAATTCATACTATTTGGCATGTTGTATGATGAGTACCCGTCATGCATAATTACACTAAAACTCCAGATAACTTTTTGTTAGTGTTATTATTATCAATATTTAAGAAACTGAGACTTGGACAGTTTGAGTAATTTGTTCAAGGTCACAGAAATATTGAGGTTAACATTTAAAACTAGTTCTGATTCATTCATTCAAAAACTCTGTATTCAGTTCTTACTACATGTCACATGCTATGCTAGTTATTGGTAATACACTGGTGAATATATACATAGCACTCACATTTATAGACTTACTGCCTAGCAGTAAAAAAACATATATATTAAGAATACAAATATATGATTAATCATTTATAATTTTTATGAGTTTCCTTTCAGTTTTTAACTGAGCTACAGAATCCAAGCTCAGAATTTTCTTGTTATGTTATAAACATGGAGAAAGTGTCTCCTTTCTGATAGGCACCTTATGGAGATGAGGTGGATGGTGGACTTTTGCTCTCTTCAGGTTCAAGAAGTCATTTAGAACAAGTAATTTCCCACTTAGTTCGGATATTTTCAGTCAATAATTTAGATTTTCATGTTTACCTTCAGTTTTACGGTAAATACCACAAACTATAATGTATCAGCTAAAAAATGTGGTCATTGGACATAATCTCTTCAATAGCCAAATGGTACTGACATTGGTCTCCAACTTGCACTTGTCAGGATTGAGTGTCTGCTTAGTAAATATTCATGCTAATTGGATGAATGTGTGAATGCATAAATGAAAACGTATACAAGCACTTGGTCACCCAAATAGCATTTGATATATTTCATTCTTGCATCACCTAAACTTTGTTTGTAACCTAATTTATTGTCTCTAAACCAGAAGGTCCTATTTTATTTATTGAAACATATAAACGGAAAAAGTTTCCCTGATTCTATTGAAAGAATGGGTGGTTGTAGAAATATATATATATATATATATTTGGTCTTTGTCCCTATTCCTAACACAGATTCCTAAAATCCTTGGAATTTCCTAAATGATAAGAGTATCACTTACTTTTCTTAACAAGCTCCTTTGGTTCATATCTGAGTATATGCTATTGAGGTGACTCTTGGTACACCTTGGATAGCTTCAAGATGGGTAATACAGAGGAAGCAATCACATGATCAGAGGGTTAGAACTATCAGCTTTACTCCTACTCTCCCAACCTCTGGGGAGGGGATAGGGCTGGAGAAGAAATCCAAACATCAAAGGCCAATGATTTAATCAATCACCCCTATGTAATATAAAACTTTGATAAAAACTCTGAAACAGCCCTAACTGGTTTGGCCCAGTGGATAGAGTGTCGGCCTGTGGACTCAAGGGTCCCAGGTTCGATTCCAGTCAGGGGCATGTACCTTGGTTATGGGCACACCCCAGTAGGGAGTGTGCAGGAGGCATCTGATCAATGTTTCTCTCTCATTGATGTTTCTAACTCTCTATCCCTCTCCATTCCTCTCTGAAAAAATCAATAAAATGTTTAAAAACAAAAAACAAACAACAACAACAACAAAAAAAAAACACTCTGAAACAATGAGGTTTGAGGGAGCTTTTAGGTTGAAGAACATTTGAGGGGGCTGAGTGGTGATGTGCCCAGAGAAGGCATGGAAGGTCTGCGTACAATTACCCATAGTTCCTCCCTCTCTCTGTCTTTGCCCTGTGCATCTTCCATTTAGCTATTTTGTATCCTTTATAATAAATTTGTAATGGAAAGCATAGCATTTTCCTGAGTTCTACAAGTCACTCTAGCAAATAATCCATCCCTGAGTTTGCAGTCAGCCAGGCAGAATGTAGGTTGCCTGGGGACCCCATTTGCTTTTGACATCTGAAACACAGGGCAGCCCACTTAACCTGTGGGATCTGCACTGACTCCAAGGAGTTGCTGTTGATTTTTTTTTAATTGAATTGTAGGACACCCAGTTGGTGTTGGGAAATGGGAGAATCGGTTGGTGTTGGAATGATATATTTGAATTGTTTGGGGGGCGGAGACAGACAGTAGTACTAGGAGTTTAATTTAGTTTTACCAAAGGCTATGACCGGGCTTACATTATGATTTTGTCAGTTAGAATTTGTGTGACCTTGCACAAATTACTTAATTTCTTGAAGTTTCTATTTCCTCATTCATAAAACTGAAATATTCGTAACAGGTTTGTTAAAAAGATTGTTAGTTACTGTGAATACTGGCTTTTTCTCAATAGCTGACACCTAATAAGTGTTTAGTCATCTTTCATTTCACCTTCACCTCTTTCATGTTCTCTCAATTTAAGTTCTAGAACAGATTACTTAGAAATAGTTCAGAAATTCACTATGGTTCTAATTATACATGTTATACTCCAGAAATTCCAATCTTTCACTAACTATTAACGTCTCTCAGAATGTCTTGTGCAGACACACAGATAAAAAAAAGTCTTAGCCCTGACCGGTTTGGCTCAGTGGACAGAGCATCGGCCTAGGGACTGAAAGGTCCCAGGTTCGATTCCAGTCAAGGGCATGTACCATGGTTGCGGGCACATCCCCAGTAGGGGGTGTGCAGGAGGCAGCTGATTGATGTTTCTCTCTCATCAATGTTTCTGACTCTCTATCCCTCTCCCTTCCTCTCTGAAAAAAATCAATAAAATATATTAAAAAAAAAAGTCTTATGTAATTTGTACATTTCATGTTTATTTTCCTGATTTTCTAGATAAGCATGTTATCCAAGGAATGAAGCAAAGCTGAGTTGATGTCATAGGACTAATTAGTGGTTGTTACGACCTCTGGTTTTAGTCTGTGACTCAGTCTGCGCATTGCTCCTGGCACAGTTTATAGCCCAGGGTCAGACCATGTGTCAAGCAATTTGTCCCAATTTTGGGTTTGCAAAATATAGTCACCACTTTAGATATATGGCAATTAAAATGCAGGAGATAGTACAGGAAACGATACTGAATTCATTAACATTTACGGGATATTAACGATGGAATGTTTTTTTTTCCAGGAGCAAGAAGCAGGAAAGAAGGGGTAAAGCATCTGCTTGTAATAGGAGGTAGGAGTACGTTTAAAGTTTAACCACTAAAGTTCTAACAAAACCAGCTTCTCTGATAAGGCAGAGCAGCCAGCCACTGCGTGTTTTGCAATTTCCAACACACAGTTCCGTTTTCACACTTCAGTAATTCATTTTCTAGCACTTGGAATCCAGAAACCTGCTTTCACTGATGTAGCTAAAATGTAAGGGACAGAGTTTGATAATAAACATCTCCACTTATCGCATCCTGTTCCCTAGTAAATTATGTTGGGGAAAGCATGTGCACATAGTACCAAGCAAACAGGGCATTTACAATCTTCTTCGGCGTGTGTTCTATTTGAATTCTATGCTTAGTGACTTTTACAGAGGGGAAATATTTTTCACAACAAAACATTACAAAATTTTCTAAAACCAACATTTTAATACTGTCAAAGGATCATACCACCTTCAGGTCTAAATGCGAAGATGACTAACATATACCAAGAATCGAATTTGTCTTTGGAGTGTTCTGAATGGTTTAGATCACTTCCCTTCTAATTGTTATTATTATTATTTTTTTACTTTTAATAATTTTTTAAATTTAGTTTTTAGGGAGACACATAGAAAGGAAGGGAGTAGGGAGAGAGAGAGGGAGAGAGGAAGGGAGAGAGGGGGAGAGAGTCCCTTTTTAGAGACAAGGTACCTTAGACTAATAGATGTGAAATTACTTTCCTGAGGTTGGGGTTGAAATAGAGCTTAGAGAAACCCAAATAGGCTTGAATGCTTTGAATGTTTGCCATCATGAGAGATTAATGTCTAACTCTACTCTTTAGGAAATTAGTATGAAGGTTAAAATTACCATTACATTTTGCAGAAGTTTTTTCCACTACCAGGAGATCACATTCTTAGGACTTAGCCACAGTACCCATTTCACATACTTTCTCAAGTCACTTGATATAGCAAAGAAAAACACACAAAACAAAACAATTCTCTCAAGAGGTCATCTTTCTAATTATCTTAAATATTAGAACAATAAATATCTGAGTGGATGAGGTGCTCTTCAAGTTCATGGTGCCAAATACATGATCACAAATATTTTGATTGTTCAAAAAATCTGAAGATGATTTACTGAGTAGTTTATTTAGTAATATTTAGATACTGTCAGCAACAATGGCAATTCAGTTTGATTGGTTGCCAACATAGCTCTAAAGTAATCCAGGTGGAACCACACTGCTGAGTGAAGAAATTAAAACTATCATCTAGAGAAGCTTGAACTCTGAAGGTCTATGACAAATCCTTTATCAACGTGCCCCCAATGATGTAAAGCTGACATTAAGGTGCATGGGCCACTTTATGAATATCAATGATGCTGTTCATTATTCAGCCTTTTTAAATCATTACTTATTGGTATTAATGCAAGTAACAATTGCAAAGCACCCTTTTTGTGCTAGATGCTCTGATAGCTAATTTGCATATTTTACATATTTTATGTTCAGAGTTCATATAAATATTGTCAAGACCTGTGTTATTCTCACAATTTTACAGATGAGGAAACCAGAACTCAGAACATTCAAGATACTCAGCTAATAAGAACATGAGGGAAGATTCAAACCCAAGTCTGTTTGATACCAAAGGCAGGGCTTCATTCCTCACTGGATGAATATTTAAAAAGATCAGACCAAATTTCAGTATAATAAAGGAATGTCATTCATCCCTAGCCAAACAGACCTCTTCATTGGATGATGAACAGATTAAAAACTTAAAATATGGCCTGTGGCATGGACAGCAGTCTGATCACCAAGATTTATGCTTCCTTTTTATGATGTAGAAATATCAGTCAGCCACAAACTATATTTCTTGAGCCCCTTGGATTTAGATAGAACCATATGTGACTTTTGACCAAGTAATGTGAATAGAAAGAAGAAATGTACAATGCTTCTATGCCTGGTCCAACCTCCTGAGTGATGCTTCATTGTTTTTTGTGTGTCTGATTTTTTCATATGCTAGGGGCTGTCAAATCCAAGGTGATTTTAGAATCCAATGTTGAAAGGACAGAATCTCTATTGGCTATGTCCTTCAAACACAGTTACCCTCCTCTCTTTCCACTTTATTCCTACTGGCCATTCGGCAAATGAGAAATAACTTCTATTGTATCAAACCACTGAGACTTGGAAATTTCTCTGTTAGAGTACTTAGTGATAACTAACACAGATTATCAGTTATGCATATTATTTTGAATAATGTGGTCAATCAAATCAACAAAAGTGAAATCATGCAAAAAGGTCAATCATGTAGAACAAATATAATTAGTATTAATTCCACTTCTCTTTTAAGAAAAAAAAGAGAATTAAATTTCATCAACCGAATAAAGAACAAAATATCCCAGAATGCTGAATGACTGTGCTTTGGCTAGTACCTCTCAGAATCATTAACAAGAACATGACTATTGCCCTGGCTCGTTTGGCTCAGTAGATAGAGCATTGGCCGGAGAACTGAAAGATCCCAGGTTCAATTCTGGTCAAGGGCACATGCCCTGGTTGTGTGCTCGATCCCCAGTAGGGTACTAGCAGGAGGCAGCCGATTTGTGATTCTCTCTCATCATGGATGTCTCTATCTCTCTCTCCCTCATCCTTCCTCTCTGAGATCAATAAAAATATATATATTTTTAAAAAGAATATGACTGGCCCTAACCAGTTTGGCTCAGTGGATAGAGCATCCGCCTGCGGACCGAGAGGTTCGATTCCGGTCAAGGGCATGTACCTTGGTTGCAGGCACATCCCCCATGGGAGGTGTGCAGAAAGCAGCTGATCAATGTTTCTCTCTCATCGATGTTTCTAGCTCTATCCTTCTCCCTTCCTCTCTGTAAAAAATCAATAAAATATATTTTTTAAAAAGAATATGACTAGTTTTCACAGTTCTTGATGACAGAAAGCAGTGTAGTCTCTTTTAGGAGTTGGCAATAAAGTAAAATTTCAAAATGAAATGATAATATGCCACAATAAGACTACGGTATCTTTAACAGCAAAAAAAAAAAGGCATATTTTGAGGAAGACTTAAGAAGTCAAAATTAACTATATAGTTGAATTGTTCTATTGCTCTGTTTCTCTTCTCTTTCTTACCATCTTGATAGATTAAAAATGTTGATTTCATAAGAATATCTACTATCTATTATGTTACAAAATATTGCTATACACTTTAAATATTAATATCATAGTAACACTCAAAATAGCACTATAAAATAAACATTATCTTAATATACCTTAGGAAACACTCAGAAATATTGCAAAAGCTGCCTGCCCTGGTCACAGGGCAGATATGGCTGGGGATGAGGACACATCTGCTCAATTATCCACCTTTTCCCATGAATTTCAGGTTTTCATCAACAACAACCTGATGACTCTATTCTCTCTATTTTCACCTGTGGATGTCTAAATAGTAAAGCTAATAATGATTATCAAGCTGCTCTTGCTGTCCCATTCTGCAGAATTTGACATTCCCTCTTGTGGTTTGCCTAGCACCGTCTTCATATCCTCTTCCTAACTGGTGCTAATCCTGGGCTTCCTTCACTCTGCCCAGTTCTAAAAAACTTGACCCACAGCTCTTCTTACTGGGAAAATTTCAAGTTTCTCAGTTCCCCACATGATTGCTCAACACTTGGAAATGTTTGCCCCCGTAGAGTGTCTTTGTTGAATTCATGTTCTTGGAGAATAAAATGCTTTTTATTCTTCCTGTATCTGTATTTTATGTTGCACACTTATGCAAAGGACATGTTCTATATAAATCTCACAAATGGAAATGTGAATGTGAACATGCAAATCTGGTAACAACTGTGAAATGAGATATAAATAGAGGAGTCAAATACATGAAACATTTCTCCAAGGCAGGAAAAATAGATAAAGGGAGTTGGAAAAAGACTTACTTCAATGCTTGGGACCTTGTTTTCTGCAAAACTCAAGGAATACAAATAACAATATTGACTTTGTAAGGTCAAAGTTACTGAGTTTTATACAAAATGATTGCAGTGGAAAGAATATTTTTTAATGTGCATCAGAAAGCAAAAACATCTCTCAGAAAAAGGCTGAAATTTGCCCTTCATTAGTGTTTTAATCCTTAGACACCTAAAACCACTTATCATTAAAAAGTATTCTGTAGGGTTACAAGAAAAAGGCAACTAATATTTATCAAGAGCCTACAATATTTCAGGAACTAGAATCAAAGGACAGATAAAGAGCTTTTCAGACAAGAAAAAGATAAAGGAGTTCCTCACCACGAAACCAGAATTAAATAACATTAAAGGATCTTTTATAAGAAACATAAGAAAAAAAGGTGAAAATATGAATAAATTATGATTAAATTGACAATAAATATATATCCACTAATAACTGAATGTAAAAAACAAAATAAATTAACAAGCAGAATAGAAACAGACTCAGAGATACAGAAAACATTTTGACAGTTGCCAGATGGGACAGGGGTTGGTGGAATGGGTGAAAAAGGTGAAGGGATTGTGAAATATCAATTGGTTGTTACAGAATAGTCACAGAAATATAAAGTACAACCTAGGGAATATAGTTAATAATATTCTAATAACTATGTATGATATCAGATGGGTATGAAATTTATCAGGATGAACACTTAGTAAGTTACATAATGTCTAATCACTGAGATGTACACATGAAACTAATATAATAGTGCATGTCAACAATAATTGAAAAATTTTTAAAATGATTTAAAAATAATTTTCTAAAATTTAATCATCACAAAAACTTTACAAATAAACACATACAGGCAGCTCAGCTCCAACCCATCTTCCCATTTTAAAGTATAGGGATTTGTGGCTGAGAAGTTAAGTGATCTACCTTAAACCTTAAAGTCAATGAGAAGCAGGGCCATAATTTGAAATTAAGTCAACCTAACATGGTTAAACATAATTTTAGATAAAATAAGTCTTCAACAGTCATCAGTTAATAACTATACTTATGAAACTGATGATCTCAAAATTTTAAAGTGTACAATTTTAAAATCCTGCTGATGGACATTACATATGCCTGGATTTAAGATCTGTTGGTTTTATCATCCTTTCCTATGATATTGATATTACCAATACACTTCTGATAACTTCTCCATCCACAGATCTTACATGACTAAATAATTTAGTTTTCACCACTGTTCTGCATCCAATTTGAATTATGACTTCCAGGAGTATTATATCACCTTCAACATAATGAGAGAGTAGAGCATGGGATTAGAACATGGCATATGGAGCCAGACTGCCTAGGTTAAAATCCTGGTTGAGTCACTTGTTTTAAATGTGATATTGGGCAAATCACTTGGTGCAACATTTGTAAAATGGAGAATAATCATAGTTCCTAACTCATAGAGTTGTTGTGAGAAACTAATGATAATATAAACTATACTAGGGGCCCGGTGCATGAAATTTGTGCACGGGTAGGTGGGGGAGGGGGAGAACAGGCGAGGAGGTTTGTCAGCTGGACCTGCACCCTATCCAATTTGGGAGCCCTCAGGAGATGTGCTACTGATGGCTTGGCCCCACTCCACATGGTTCTCTGCTCTCTGCATGACCTGTCTGCTCCATACCACGGGGATGGGCAAGCAGGCCCTGCTGGGCGCCGCCTGCAGGGTCCCTAATGGCTCATGCCCCCTCGTCCCCTAGTCCACAGCCACCACCCCAGCCGGCTGCCACCTGCGGGGTTCCCCATCACTGGCTTCCCCTCCTCTTCAGCCGCTTGTCTGCTCAGGGGGTCATCATAGCAACTTCTCTGCAGGCCCTGCTGGGTGCCACCTGCGGTCTGATTGCCTGCTGGGATCTTGGTGGCAGGGTAACGCTGCCAACGTCCTGCCCCACTGTATGGGCATCACCATTTGTGCCAGAGTAATGATTAATTTGCATATTACTCTTTTATTAGATAGGATATTTAGAACATTTGTCTTTTTGTAGCAGGAGTTAAGTAAAGGTTAATTATTCTTATTACCTCTTCTAGCCCTTTTCATTATCTCCCCCATGCGCAAACGGTATACTCCTGACCTACAAAATTATTTGTGGATTAAACAGACCCTGAGGTCTATAATATTTCTATGCCCTTGCAAAAGTTTTCTCTGCCTTAAAATGTTCTCCAAACTTTGTAGGCCTTAGAAGACTCTTACTTTTCTATCAGAATCAAGACCTGTCCTCAACTCATCTCAGAAGATTTCTGTGATTGCTTTTGCTATGTTTAAATGCTCTAACTCCCACAGTACCCAGGTACTTCTCTATCATAATATTTGACATTATTAAAATGCTCCATTACAGATATGTTTTCACTCCTAAGCAATGTGTTTTTAGAGGGCAAGAATAAAAGTATAGTATTAACTTCTAGACCTTTGAGAAGTAGTCTCGCCATGGTAGATATCTAATAAATGCATATTGCATGCATGAATGAAAAGAATGAATGAATGGAGATGGCAGTTTCTTTAAAAACAATGTAAGTACTGCTTTCATGCCAGGTTGTTTCTTCACTATAATGTTTTGCTGAAGTTATTGCAATAACTCAGCCTTTCCTGTGATATAACATGATTAATTAGGTTATTTTAATATGTTAGAAATTAACACTTTGGGTATGGTGGGGATCCTATTCTACAATGAAGCATACTATAATGAGGTTTCAGGATATCTGAAACAGGGTTCTGAAAAATAAATTACATATTTTGTGAAGAATCAAATTCTCATTTTTGTGAAAGAATGGG